>PVIU01000267.1:0-18968 GCA_004026605.1 Ondatra zibethicus
CCACGGCAGCTCTTTCTCTTAAGAACGCTGGAGTGGCCCTACTTCAGGTGCTTCAGAAGAATGTGCCTACTTCAACAGCAAGTAATTTCAAAGGAAAGGTGCCAGAAAGCAAAGAGAACGTGCTTGGAAATGTTGCCAGGCAGGAAGGCTGCATGACATTTATCTGAGTCAAGGTCACCAACCACTTCATGCTTTTCTGGTTTCCTTATTACTGTTTCCCAAGGATTTCTTTTTTTTTTCCACTGTGACAGCATTAGACAGGAGGTGGCCATCAGTAGGTAAAGAGGAGCCATTTGTTGGTGCAGGAGAATTGTCTGTATTCTGTCAATCATGTTTTAAATAAACGCTGATTGGCCAGGCAGGAAGTATAGGTGGGACAACCAGATAGGAAGTAAAGGTGGGGCAATGAGAACAGGAGTATTCTGGGAAGAAGGAAGCTCTTTCCTCCAGAGTCCTGCCCAAGACCACAGAAGAAGCAGGATGTGACCTGCCCTTCTGAAAAAGGTACTGAGCCATGTGGCTAAGAATAATGGGTTAATATAAGCTACAAGAGCTAATAAGAAGCCTGAGCTAATGGGCCAATCAGTTTATAACCTAATGTAGACTCTCTGCATTATTTTCTTTGGGACCTAACGACTGTGGGTACCGGGCAGGACAGAAACCCTCGCCAAGCCCACTCCTCATGTTACAATTTGTAGCTCAAGAACACTATGAGTGAGAACTGAAGGGGAAGGTATTAACGCTTGGAGGAAGAAAAACAGAACACTGTAGATGGTGGAAGAGGCCTGAGACGTGAGCAAGCATATCTCAGAGAGGCCCAAGAGATTCCTTTGAGGAATGTAAGCAACATGAAATCAGGAAGTGAGGAGATCGCCCAAGTTTCCATTTCTCTGGGAGTTTTGTTATATTGAAGCTAAGTCAACCGCGTGAGCTTTACCGTATTTCTAACTACTTTTCATTGCAATAAAGAGAGCAGACCTCTGCCTTGGAATCCTCAACAGGTAAATCTCTGGGTAGCATTTAGTAAAGTTTTTTCATTGTCATTGTTTTCATTTTTAAATAAAATAAAATATGATCTCGAGAAGTGTTATTGGTTTTTGATTTTTAATGATAGCATTGTTTCTCTTAAGATCCACCTTGTTAAGTAAGAGAAAACAGGTCAGAAGACAATCTTAGGCAAAACACATGACTGTATGACTATAGCAACTAAGTGTGGCAAAGATTTCAGAGAGTTCTATGCCAAATATTGAGGTCAGGAAACGCTGATAAAACCTGCATGAAGCTCACACTTGAACTTAAACCAGATGTTGGGGGTGGACATCATGGACAAGGGAAAGCCAGTGGGGTGGAAAGATGAGGTCCAGACCTATCTCTGGTGGACTGAACTCTGCACGGACAGATCTGCAGCAGAACAAAGGGGTGTGGCCACCTGCTTAGAGTTTGCAAACTCCAGTGACACATCTCTTAGGAAACTGCTTACCGACTCTGCCCACTCTGCCTACTGGATTGTCAAATCTGGGCATTTCCCTCTCAGCATCCTGGATGAGACAGTGCTTGGGGATTCCCCTATCCTTTTCAGATTGTTAGACTTATTTTCTAGTTATGTAAGAAAAGGCTGTTCCTGTAAGACGCCAGGACATTTACATACAATACTATGTGCATTTTAGTATAAATAATGATAATAAAAGCAACAGGATGACCTTTGTTAATGCAGAGGTCATCAATGACTTGGGCGTATAATAATACTTTGGAGTCAGGGTATGAGAGGTGTTTCTACTGATGTATGAAACGTTGAGTTCAACAAATATTTATTAAATCAGTGTCCTGGGAACTGTGCTAGGTAGGTATTACAGAAATATAGAAAGAGCTGCTTTCTTCCTGCAAGACATCCACAGATGCAGAAAGCGAACCTGATCTGTGCATTGTCTATGAAATTTGTCATAGCTCATGAAGCAATTTCACTTGAATGACTTAGTTCCTACTGAAACCTTGTAAGACTTTCCAGACAGAAACTAACACTTGGCTGAGCTGTGGGACCTGCCCCGGGCTGTAATAGCAGCATCAGTAGCAGAGAAAAGTCTTGAACCCAGAATTCCTTAGCACTGGCATCCAAGGCTGCAGGCACTAATGAATGACACGGGGCAGGTCAGTGTTCCTGCTGTTCTCAACACTAGCAAACACGATACCAACATCTACATCTCACTGGGAGTGAACAGTAAGACTGCATTGTGGACTTAGGAGACATGGACACATGAGAGTGTTATGACCCACTTTACAACAGTAAGTTTCACAGCTTAGACAAAATGAATAAGTCCACTAATATATGAATCACAAAAATTGATTCAAGAAGAAACAAAACTTGAATGATCAATACTAATTAAAGAAATTAAATTCAGAGCTGGACATTATGGTGTCTACTACTAATCCCAGTGGTTGGAAGGCTGAGGTAAGAGGGACTGAGTTTGAGGCCAGTTTGGGCTGTGGAGTAAATTCAAGTCCACCTTACGCTACATAGCAAGACCCTGTATCAAACAAACAAATACATAAATTCTTAGAAAACAATCTCCCACAAAGAAACTCCATGTCTAGGGGAGAGCATAATTTCTCTGATTCTCAATCCAGGCGAAGTCATAAGGAGAAAATAAAATTATGTAACATTATAACATAGATATAAACTTGCAGCATATCTTAAGTAGGGTGTGTATTTATCTCTATGATGAAACACCATGGCCAAAGCAGCTTGGAGAGGAAGGGGATTCTTTTATCTTACAGCTGGAGAGGAGGGTCAGTGGGGAAGGGAACTAATTGTTCTTGTAGAGCACCTGGGTTCAGTTCCTAGCTTCCATAATTCCAGTTCCAGGGTATCTAATGCCCTCTACAGGCACCAAGCATGTAAATAGTTCACAAACACACATGTAAGCAAAACACCCATACACATAAAACAAATGTCTTAAACATTCAAAAAATATACCATTTGCATTGAAATGCATCAAAATATCAAAGCACATCAAATATCAAGAGAAAAAATTCTAGGAAGAGATTCACAAAACCTCTACCCAGAAACTACAAAATATTTTTTCTACAACTAAGGAAAATCCAAATAAAAGAAAGATACCAGGAATAGTGTATTAGAAAACAAAACACAGGAGGTGAAATACTGTAATGATGTCATCTCCCCCCAGATTCACCCACAGAGTCAAACAAAACCATTGAAAAATCTTTCTATGTACATTCGAAAGTTGTTTCCAACAAATGTGGAAGTCGGGGGCCTTGGCACTAATCAGGGCAATTTGGGAAAATGGGTTTGTAAGGTCCAAGCTCACTAGCTCAAATAATTGGCTTACAGTAACAGTTTTGAATAGAAATTGGGAGAGCCACAGAAATATATCAATGAAACAAAACCCTGCCCAGGAACAGGCTCGCACCCCTAGCTGTGAGAACAAATGACGATTTGTCTTTCATCAAGTGCTGTTAGATTCATTTTTACACAGAGAAAAATGGATTAGATAGATTTTAAACCAAAAGTTAGAGAAAGAAAATAAAACTTCTTCTAGAACAAGGCATATAATATATTCATGTCTTTGTAGTTGGCAAGCATTTCTTAAGCAAAAATCCTTGGTTTTCCAAACTTAAATTGGAAAATATCCATAATTTATTAATCCAGAAAAATCTGTAGAATCATTAGAAGAGTAAAAGACAAGCCAGGGGAAGAAAAGGGATAAATACAAAGATTTAATAAAGGATTTGTGTCATAGGAAGAAGAGAACAAGTTGGACTGAAAGACAGGTGGGGTAGGTCTGGGCAGTCATGGTGTCCAAATGTCCATTCCATGGGGTGGAGCAGGCTTAGCTCCTTGAGATCTTGGGAAATGAACATTAAAAGCACACGGCATACCACCATTTCCCCACCACAAGGGACAGCTATTTTTTTAAATACATGTATGTTATGTATACACAGATGAAAGTGTGTGAGGATGTGTGTGCACATTTGTATGTTCTCATGTGCACATGCATGGGGAGGCCACAACCTCAGGTGTTATTCTCAGGAATATTGTCCACCTCCTTTGAGACAGGGTTTCTCATTTGGCTTGGAACTCACCAATTAGACTAGATTGCTGACCAAGGGGTCCCAGAGATCCTTGTGTCTCTGCCTTCCCAGCATTGGGATTACAGAGCTGACTCTGCTTGCTGGCCCTAAGATAGCCAGATCTCTGACCCCAGCAAGGAAGAGCTGGCCCTGTTCCTAATAGGAGAGTTGCCCCCCAACACTCTGCCCCTACACTCCCACCCTGGCACTTGGGAAAGCTGGTTGGTCCCAGTGACCCAAATGACCAGCTCAGCTAGCAACCAAGCACACATCCAGGGCTTTGAGTTGATAGTCCCCAACATCTACCTCATCTCTGACCTGCCGTAGGGCATGAAGGTTCTGGTCCCACAGAACCACAGCTATGAGGTCTCCATAACTTGCACAGTGGCGGAATATCTGAGAGGAGGTTCGGTGCGGGTCCAGTATTTTTGGTATATCAGAAGCCACAGACCTTGAAACTGACCAACAACACATTACACAGTGAACATTTGCAAGTAAAGCTTTCTGGACCAAAGGGTCCACTGCATGGTACGAAGCAGCTCCCAATGCCAGCAAGACAAAGGAAGAGTCAATGGAGAAGAGAGAAAGATGGAGCGAAGTAGATTTTTTGTTGTTATTTGTTTGTTTTTGTTCTTTGTTTTTAATTAATATTCTTATTTTTACTTTATCTTTATTATTTCTTTTTTTAGTTTTCCTTTGGGTGGGGGGGTGCTACAAGGGTGAAGGGCAGATATGGAGGGACTGGGAAGTGAGTGGGATTGGGGTGCATGATGTGAATTTCCCAAAGAATCAATAAAAAAAATGTTAAAAATCAAAAATAACAGCAAAAACAAAAAGCCAAGTATATGCTACCATGTCCGGTATCTTACCTGGGTGCTAGGGACAGAACTCTGACCTCACATGTTTATAAAAGTAGTTTACTAACTGATCCATCTCCCCAGCCTCCCAGCTAATCTTCTAAAGTCTGAGAATACAGAACTAGGTCAGGTCCTGGAGGGAACAGACCAACGCCTTCCAGTGTGTACTTGGGAAGGTTTACTTTGCTTTCCAAAACTCTCTTGAGAAGCCATTTAGAGGTGTGAGGATGCCAGAGGCAAAAGGAATAATTATGCTCCCAAAGTCTCAATTTTTCTGCCAAAGAGCACGGGAAATGGAATGGCAGAAGCCACCATTATCCATGGTGATTTATTATGCGCCAGCACCATTACAGCCAATGTCATCCTGGCCACCACCACAGGTGAGTCAGCACAGGGCCTGCCTGAGGCAGGTAGGGCCATTATCTGTGTGAAAGTGACTGTCATAGAGAGCCTTAGTACACAGCTGTCAGCCAAGAATGACTCAGTGAACGTGAGTGAGTTCCTTCATTCTCAGCCAAGGGTTTATAAGACGTGTCCCACAACACCCTCTGCTCATAAAGCACTGAGGGAGCTATAGAACCAGGGAGCTCTGGGTGTTGGTGAGCACGGTCCCCACATAAGCCCAACACATATATACCACAATGTCATGTGTAAGATTGTTTGGGCAGACCTAATTATAATAGTTAGCAGCTACCAGAAACAATCCAAAGGTTTGTCTACTGTATAAGGGGAAATAAATTACAGCCTATTTATACAATGGAAACTCATGATGCATGAAGACAACATAGATAAATTACACGTATATATTTATGGACTGAAAGAAGTCAAAACCAAGGATAGAAAACATTAATATATGTTAATAATGAGTAGGAAAAATGGGAATGTACCCATAGGGTTATTTGGCCACGTGCCTAGAACAGGAAGTTCAAAGCCCCACAAGATATTACCGGCAACTGCAGAAGACATCTAGTGGCGTGCACATAGCATTGACTCAGCAAAGGGAGGTTCCCATTCCCCTTCCTCAGTCTCCTCTTTACATTTTATCAGAGGAAAGAAAAACAGATAAGGAGAATGAGGAGGAGATAAGAGAGGAGAGAGATGTAAGCAGCAGCGCACCTCACAGCTTTCAGTCTTCCATGTGCCTTGTTTTTCTCTTTCTCCAGTAACACTATGTTGTGTTACTGAGCGGTTTGGTTTTTTTCACAATTCCCTTTTAAGCTATAAGAGAAGCAAGAAAGACATGCAAAATACAACTCTTGTGCTGTTTCATAAATGTGTATGAATACAAAGGAATTAGAACGTGGAAGCCCAGCACATACATGAAACATCAATATAACGGCATAAGAAGCTTTTATGTGATGTGCGCAAGACCATCCCTGAAGCATCAATAACTGTATGTGACCAGATACATCTTTTGGGGGAGTGTGGGGGAGCTTGAAAGAGATAGGCAGAAAGATGTAGTCTCCTTGTTTCCCATCTAATACTTGTCCATTTTTTAGTTAGTAAGCTGAAAATGAACAAATAAAAGCCCTGGTTTTATTTGAGATGTGTATGGTTGACAGATACAGATAAAATGATATGTTGACTTAAACCAAGCCATGAGAGCCAAATAAGCTGGGCATGATAGCATACGTTTGTAGACCCAATACTGAGGAAGGAGAGACAGGAGGACCGGGGCAGGGGCTTGTTGGTCAGACCACCAGGCCAAATAGGTGAGCTCCAGGGTCTGTGAGAGACTCTGTCTCAAAGAAACAAGGAGGAGGGTAACTGAGGCTGATGACTAACACTGACTTCTGGCCTCCCCATGTAGACACATAAACACACACACACACACACCTAAATAAAATAAAATTATAAACACCTTTAATCACAGTACGTGGGAGGCAGAGGTAGGCATATTTCTGCATTCCAGTTCAAGGCCAGCCTGGTCTACAGAGCGAGTTCCAGGACAGCCAGGGCACTGGGCAGTGGTGGTGCACGCCTTTAATCCCAGCACTCGGGAGGCAGAGGCATGTGGGATCTCTGTGAGTTTGAGGCCAGCCTGGTCTACAAGAGCTAGTTCCAGGACAGGCTCCAAAGCTATAGAGAAACCCTGTCTCGGAAACAAAACAAAACAAAACAAAACAAAAAAACCAAAACCAGGACAGCCAGGGCTTCACAGTGAAACCTTGTCTCAAAAACTAAATATACTAAATACTATACTAAATAAGTTATATTTAAACAATATTGCATGCCCTTGAGATGATTTCCATCTGCCCTGTTTTCCCAGAAAACAACTAGATAAAACCTGAGATTGAACATCTCTTCCTGATGCCACATTTCCTGACCTGATGCTGCTAACTTGAGCCCGACCAAGGAGGTAGCAATTAATGGGGTATTTATCAGAGACTACGTATCAGGGCCATTTTTGTACTATACTTTCTTCCTTCTTTTCTCCCTTCCTTCCTTCCTCCCTTCCTTCCGTCCATCTGTCCGTCTGTCTGTCCATCCTTCCTTTCTTTCTTCCCTCCAGAGAGCTTGCTGGCAAACATTTGTACCATAGTATCACTGAAGGGAGCTGAATGCTACCCCTTGAGATAATGTTTATAAGACAGAAATGCTGGAAGGAAGCCAAATGTCCATCATCAGGGAGAGTGTTAAATAAACTCCCGGGACAGCCATACACTGTTGGATTCTACAAGCATGGGAAGGAATGAGGAAGAGACCTCCAGAACAAGGGCTGCACAGAGCAGGGTTAAGCAGAAGAAGGAATAAGGAAGAATTCTTCACTGTGAGTGAGCACTAAGCTGTATTGTTAACGAAGAAAGGCAAGAGCAGGGCAGGGCTCATAAAATACCACCTGTGTGGAATCAACAGCGGGGTGTGAATGGTGTCTGTATTTTCTAAGACAGAAGACAGGCCCAACCAAAGGTTTACACAAACTGAACTAATCGCTACCTGCCCTGGTAGAAAAAAGAAGAAGGAAGAAGAAAAACTCTCTGGCTGTGTTCTTCCAGAGTTTTGGTGAGTTATGTGGAGGGTTTTTGTTATTGTTTTTATTATTATTCTTTTTTAGATGATTTAAAACTTATTGAGGGCCCACAAGATGACTTAGCAGCTAAAGGTTGCGTCACCAGGCCTGAGCACCTGAGCTCAATTCCAGGTCCCACATGGTGGAAGGAGAGGACTCCCTCAGACTCTCTGAGACTCACATGTACTCTGCGGCATGCACATGCCCCCTAAGATAAACAGAAAAGCAAATAAATGTCTTCTTAAAGTGTTTATTGAACTTTTTAGAAATGAATTTCTAAAGTTTAAAAGCAAATAGGAAACCATAATCCTAAGTGGGTGTCAGACCAAGGGCATGGTTACATTGAAGAATTGTGTGGAATGACTCCTAATCACACACTTTGACTGTGCATCCCCTAAGGCCCTAGGTCTTGGGGCCACAGGAACCACCAGGACATCAAGTTTCAGTTGGCGGGCTTGTTACTAGAACTAATAAGATTTAATAAAACTAAAAACTCTGGGGAAAGGGCCCTGTCTCAGCGGGTCAAGTGTCTGTTGTACACGCATGAGCTCAGTTCAAGCCCCCAGCAGCCACATAAGAAAGGCAGGCATGACAATGTCTACCTGTGGTCCCAGCGCTTGGGATGGAGAGTCAGGAGGCCTCTTCCTCCTGAAAAAGTCAGGAAACAAGGACAGCATGTTCCCCAAGAACCCTGTCCTCAAGAGTGTAGTTGTAGACAAATGCTCATCTAAAACTCTGATAATATAATGAGAGGGCTCCTATTGGTCAAATATGGGGCAGCTTGCACATGTGACTAGGACACACTCACCTACCCGTAACATGTTAAATCCACATGTTCACAATGGTACATTGAAAAAGGTCCTGGCAGTCCCGATCCAAAGTTGCTAGGGCGCATGTTGGTTCTTGAGAAAACCAAATGGTCCCATCATTTCTGTAGGAAATCTACCTCAGGCCGACCAAATAGTTGATTTCAGAAAATGTATTCAGAGGGAAGGCAAGAACCAAGTGAGGTAGCAAAGGAACTGTGATCCCAGCACTTACGTGGGAGACCATTTGGGGATCTTTAATTGGAGGCCAGTTGTACCAGTACCTTATAAAGAGAAACAGAGACAGAGAAAGGGGTGGCACATGTAAAATCCTTGGCACCATGCACAAAGGGGAATGATAAAATCAGGATGAATTAAATTGAATGGCTTCCATCATCACCGAAGATGCTCAAACACTGAGGAAAGTCATGGGGGGGATGTGTCACAGGTGAGTCAGCTGACACCAGCATTCACATGTTAAACTGCAGATTGCTGACTATCCGACCTCTGACTTACCCACCTGCAGAACACATGGACGACCAAGAATCAAGTAGGTTGTCACCATGCAGCAGTTCAGAATGTGGGGAATTGTGTAGAACAGATAACCTGGTCTCTTTAACAAGTAGATGAAACCAAGAACAGTTGCAGTGAAAGAGACCTTGAAAATTAATGAGCCCGGTGTGGCAGCACACACCTGTAATCCCAGCCCTTGGGAGCTGCAGACAGAAGAATCAGGAGTTCAAGGTCATCTTTAGTGAGTTTGAGGCCAGCTTATGCTACATAAGAGCTTGCCTCAAAAACTTAAGTAGGACAAAAAATATTGACTAATGAAAGTAATATAATGGGCTTGTCTAGAGTCTGACATCCATTTGGTCATTCTTCATGGCTCTGGCAGACTTAACCCTGGAGCATGGCTAAAACCTGTGGCTGTGGCTTGTATTTTGTACCTTCTCCTGGTAGGACCCAGGGCCTCACCCCAGCCAGTGCTGGGAACACAGCCGAAAGTGTCTGCATGGAGTCAGTGCACACAGGTTCCCCAGATTCAAAGTCATCTTGTCGTTCATAGTGACCCCCAGGCCAGTATACAGGCATCAAGAATAGGATAACTGGGTGTCTTAGGGTTTCTATTGCTGTGAAGAGACACCATGACCATGGCAACTCTGATAAAAGAAAACATTTAATTGGGGTGGCTCACTTATAGGTCAGAGGTTCAGTCCATTATCACAGTGGGACACAATAGCATGCAGTAGACATGATGCTGGAGAAGGAGCTGAGAGTTCTACATCTTGATCCACAGGCAGCAGAAGGAGACTGGTTGTCACAATTGGCATAGCTTGAGCATATTAGACCCCCCCTACAAGCTCACCCCCACAGTGACACACTTCCTCCAACAAAGCCACACCCACTCCAACAAGGTCACACCTCCTAATAGTACCACTCCCTATGCGCCAAGTATTCAAACACACAAGTCTGGGGGCGCATACCTATTCAAACCCCCACACTGGGAAATGAGGTCTCCAAGCTGTTCTCGGCTTCATCGGCCTGCTCTTCCGGCTGTGAGCTGATGGGTGCACTTGGGATGGGAAGGAGTCGCCAGCAGACAGTTCCCTACATAGGGAACAGGGTACAGAGTAGTTACTCTCTTTTCTCTAACACACAGCCTATTCCTGGACAAAGCCACTAACCCTTCCCCTGCTCCCCTTCTTCTTCCTACCAGGTCACTTGTGGTGAGTTCTGCTCATTCTCCATGTCTCATTCACTGTCTGGGACACATGGAGAAGTTGGTGGCACAGATCTTCCAGGCTAGGCTTTTGATAGCAAATGGGGAGACCACAGAAGGAAGTGCATGTCCCTGCTGACAGTAATACGGGTTTCCATTAGTAATCATGCATAGATGCAAGAGAGGAGTGCTGTGATCAGTTTCGAATTCTCTGTTGCAAATTCTGCCCCCCATCCCATCCCACCCCACCCCCCGTCCCCCAAGCATATGAAGACCTCAGCTAGCCGAGCAGAGAGTATGTCTGTACTTGGAAAGGCAGGTGCGGGAGAAAGATACATCACAAAGAGCATGTCGCGATTCTTTCACCTGTCACTGGAACTGTGCTGTACAAATTTTGTTTACTGTTTTCAAGTCCATGAGCGATAAATGACTGTACCCTCATTGTATGAAAACACCCGGCCCAGGTTGATAGCTTATTTTTGACATTTACAAGCATAGCCTTATGGCAGGCATGGTGGTACACACCTGTAGTCCTAGCACTTGGGAAGTGGGGGCGGGGTGGAGGAATCAGAAGTTCAGGGTCGTCCTTGACTGCGTAGTGAGTTAGAGAACAGCCCAGGCTACAGAAGACACTGTCTCAAAAACAAGCAAAGAGGTACCCGACTGTGTTTATCAACTTAATATTTCCCCTGTGCGTCACATGAAATTTGATATTCTCATTTTTAAGAGACAGGGTTCTGCTAAGTGACCTAGGCTGACCTCAAAGTTGAGACCCTGTCTTAGCCTCCTTTAGCACTAGGATGCACTTATAAGCAACATTCTGCTACAATGTTTTCATTCTCCGCTTGGCACTCTGCTCGCAGCCTTCATCTCCAGACTGAGTCTTTGTCAGTCTCTGTACTAGTTAATAGAATTCCAAAGACCTGGGTTAAGCAGCTTTTGCTCACATCTTTGGGTGGTGTTTGTTTGTTTGCTTGCTTGCTTTGGTAGAAATCTCACAGGTTTTGGTTCAGGTGGGTGAAGAATATAAGCAGGTTTTTAAACAGCTTTTCTTGATGGGTGATGGCGGTGCTTGCCTTTAATCCCAGCACTTGGGAGGCAGAGGCAGGCCATCTCTGTGAGTTCAAGGTCAGCCTGGTCTACAGAGTGACCGTTACAGCTAGGACTGTTACACAGAGAAACCCTGTCTCAAGAAACAAAAAGAACAAAAAAAATTTTTTCTTAACATATATGAATTATACATATAATGGGTTCCATTATGACATTTTAATACATGTACATAATGAATTTATTTCTATTGTATTCATGTCCCATAACCTTCTGCTCTCCTTATGCTCCCTCTAACACTAATCCTCCTCTTCCCAGTTTCCCTTTCTATTTTCATGGGTCATCTGATGAGACTGACCAGGGTTGTTTACAGTATTCTCTGATTTGACACCTGCTGCATAGGAGGGAATTCATATCTGATACTGTAAAGCCACAGAAAAAGCCACAAGTGGGAGGTCGTAGGCCCTACCACAGGATCTGATGTTCTGTGACACAGACATCTAAGTTTGTCAACAGCTAAATAACTACGTTTGTGCCCACAGGTCAGTGCTGTCATCAGCCCTGTTCAGAAAAGCTTTCTGCAGCAGTCCTCAGTGACATAAACTCAAAACTGGTCAAGAAGTTATGATTTTTAAAAAAAAAGGTACATATTGCATAACTATCCTCAAGAAAGAAAATCATAGTATTTTCTAAACACAGAAATGCAGGGCACATTATTGCCCATTTCTTCAGGGTTTTCCTAAATATCAAATGACAAACATTAAAATTATACAAAATCTAACTATGTATTTTATCCTCAGACTTTTGTCCACTGGGTAAACAAGTTGGGGCTAAATTTGCATTTCTTTGACTTCTAATAAAATTGAAACTTTTTTCTTTTAGACAGATAGACAGAGAGATCAATAGATAGGTGATAGATGATGGTAGTTAGATAGATGAATGATAGATAATGATGATGGTGATATCCAGCTAACTGGATGGATGATAAATAGATGATGATGGATAGGTAGATAGATGATAGGTAGAGAGATAGGTAGATAGATAGATAATAGACAGATGATAGAAAGATAGGTAGATAGATGATAGATAGATTGATAGATATATAATAGACAGATGATAGAAAGATAGGTAGATAGATGATAAATAGATAGATGATAGATAGATAAATGATAGACAGATGGCAACTCTTTTAAAGGAAATAGTTCATTGTGGTGGCTTACTTATAGTTCAGAGGTTCAGCCCATCATGGCAAGGAGCATGGTGGCATACAGGCAGGCATGGTGCTGGAGAAACAGCAAAGTGTCCTATGTCGTGGTCCAGTGCCAGCCCAGACCATAAATTATTTCTCCGGACCAGAGGAGAGGCATGGGAATAAAGACACAACTTACATGGCATTATTGGGAGGGAGTTCTCAGTGATCCCTCATGAAATCCTTAGTTCACATCTTGAAAATTCACCTGTGTTTATTCTCCAAACAGCTTTTATACCAAAACGTAAACTGAGGGGGAAATTCATTAGCATTCTGTTTCCTAGGTAGCAGGACTAAAGTCATGTCCACACTATGGCTGCTCTGTCAGGTAGCCTGGACTAACACCTCTTCCCAGGTGATCTCCATCATTACAAAAAAGGAGCCGAACGATATTAGCATATCCTGATCCTTTGTTTAGGTCTGGAAAACCAGGTGACCACCTTCTGTGTGGTCAGGTGTGAACTGGCCTGAAAGTATGGCCACCATACAATGTAGACACATGGGCCTGTATAATATATGGCCCTACAGTCCTACATCTTGCAGGCAACAGGAAGTCGACTGTCACACTGAGTGAAGCTTGAGAAAAGACCTCAAAGCCTGCCCCCATAGTGACACACTTCCAACAGAAGTTGTAGCCCAAATTAAAGGTACGCCCTCCAGTCTCAAGGTCTGGATTAAAGGTGTGTGTCATCCAGTCTCCTCTAACAAGGCCACACTTACTCCAACAAGGCCACACCTCATAATAGTGGCACTCCCTTTGGGGACTATTTTTTTTTTCCAAACCACCACAGATACATAGATGATAGGTAGATAGACAGATAGATAGATAGGTAGATAGACAGACAGACAGATAGATGATAGACAGATGATAGAAAGATAGGTAGGTAGATAAATAGATAATAGGTAGATAGATGATAGATAGGTAGAGAGAGAGAGAGAGAGAGAGAGAGAGAGAGAGAGAGGAAGATAAAGTGACTCAAGAGCAACCTCCCCATCAGAGCCCTGTGTGTGCCCCACACAGGAGGAAGTAGCTCAGTGACCAGGAGGCAGGCTTCTCACTTCAATTCTTGCTCCTCTGCCTCTCAACACAGAGGAAACTTGTGCAGAGTTCTTGATTGTGCCTAGGTTTGCCCGCCAACATGATGAAGGGAAGGCAAGCATCTTGTTTGAGTCTCACAACTTCCACAAAACCCAGGAGTGATCTGAGCACTCATGTCGCAGTTGAACTGAAACGTGGGCATTAAGCAACAGGTTCAAGCGACCTCAGTAGTAAGCAGTGCAGGCATTGAAAGTGAGTTCCTCCCCATGGAGCTCAAAGGCTGTGAGGTAGACAAGGTCCATCTCTGATCCCTCACCTGCGTCCCATCTCCAGAGTGTGTTAGCTTTATACAGTAGAGCACACTGGAACACAGCTTTGGTAGACACTTCCAATTCACAGGACCACTGTGGAATCCCGGTATATTTCACTGAGTCTTTTCTAAGCCCATGGCTCTGTTTTATACGTATGATCAAATGTTTGTATACATATGATCAAATTACACATATAGTTTTTAACTCTTTTTTTCTTACCCTATGGTACTAAGGGACTCCATTAGTTTTCTTCCTGTAGACTGCATATGGCTGCATGAAGTTCCATAATATACTTAATCCCATTTTTTTCCCTCACGTTGAACATTTGAGTTTGTCCATTTTTTTTTTCTTTCTGTAGAATGATTCTTTTTCTTGGTAGTTTGACTTCTTCGGACAATTTTTATTTCCAGCTCTAGCCAGGCCACCCAATGATTTTGAGTCCCCTCTCTCCTGACTTTTTTTGAGAGTTCAACCCCTGGAAAGAAGGTGATCTTTCTTTCTACAATGTACATAGCTAATAAAGCCTAATCCAGTATATCGTGAAGGGTTTTTAAAAATCAGTTTAAACAAAAGGATGTCTCTATCTGTGGGGTTCTAGCGATCAAGTAATCTAGACAAGGAGATTCCCCTGACACCCAACTGGAGAATAAACTCCATAATGCCAAAAAGGTAGAGGGCTCACTTAGTTACGATGGTGTTTATGCTAAGAACAAGAAAGGGGTATGCTTAAATGCGGGTGGAAACACAGAGGAATTCACACTAACCCAGATTCTCCAACTGCAGCCTGTAAGGTATTTGGCCTTGGGGTTGGGATGGGCCCGCCCACCTTCCCACACCAGTCAGGCCTGGTTCTCAGCCCTAATTACCGAGTAGTGGCCACAGAGGGAGTCCTAGGGGTGCAATTGTTAAATTGTGCAAGGCACCTAGGAGTGTAATTGTTAAGTTGATCACCATCTCATGCGAGGTGTAGGACCAAACCTGGGTCTTGGCGGATCCTGTCTGAGCCGCGAGGAATATCAGAGACCCGGTGGGAAAATTTCCCCAAACCTGCTCTAAAGTCACACCGTGCCCCTTCTCCTTGAGACTCCTGTACGTGAGGACCAAGGCAGAAACGCGTCCGCATACTGAATCCCTTCGCACCGGGCATGGGCTGAGTGTCTCCAAGGAGGCTGGTGTGGAATTGCAGTGGGTCAGACGCTTAGCGGGTGGGAAGCCTTCACGCGGAAGAGAGGGGGACCGGATTGCCCCACGCTCGCCGCCCCACCGGGACGCTCCGCCCTCGGCCTCGCTGGTTGGCCGCGGCGCTGCAGAGAGCGGCGGCGGGAGGAGCCGGGCGCGCCCGCCACGCAAAACCACGGTGCTCGGTCCCCAGCGGCGGTGGCAGCGCTGACAGCAGCCCGTGCGCTGGGTCCCCTCGGCGCGCAGCCTCCAGCATCCCGCATCCTGCATTCGCCACGCTCTCCGGGTCCCCGCTAGCCGCTAGTGCCCACCATGGGGAAGCCCACGAGCTCTGGATGGGACTGGCGCCGCTTCCTGCGAAATAACTGGCTGCTGCTCTCTACCGTGGCCGCCGTGGTGCTTGGTGAGCCGCGCGGGGGGCGAGGCGCGCGCCCGGGGACAGGCCGCGTGCGGGGTTGGGTCGGCTCGGCGTGGCGCATGCTGCCCGCGTCCTCCAGTCCTGGGCCCCCAAGCTTGGGGACAACCCGAGGGCTTTGCTTTCACACTGGGGGTGGGGGAGAAGACAGCGCTCATAGGGAAGCCCCATTCGGGCGCTCCGCGAACTGCTATCCCTGCTTTCTCCAAAATGATCAAAGGGGCTTGGAAGGTGGACGGGGTCATTTGAAAACAAGCAGGGTTTAATTTGATCTTCATCCTTAACTGTTCCCACACAGGCACACACCACCACTACCACCACATCACCACCACCACCACCACCACCACCACCACCACCAACACCACCAACACCACCACCACCACCACCGCCGCCACCACCACCTTTGTGCCCGACGGAGATTGTATGAATTACAGTTCTCCGTCGGATTTGAATAGACATCTGGGCCTGCGGGATGGTGGAGAACCCGGGAATGTTGAAACCCTTGGCAGGGGATAGGTGCCCCATTACAGGATTCCCCTTCAATCGGATTCATGCCTGAATTCCCACTTAGCAGTTGTGGCTCGAGGGAAGCCACAGGAAACCAGCTCTAAGAGATCTCAGCCCCCTTCTTCCTCCTGGGCTACCTGCTCACCACGTTTTTCTATTAAAAATAATATAAGCCTCTTTATTTGTTTTCACACTTGTGTGTATTTAAGTGACCCACGCCTGACATATATCTGAGCCATTGCTCAAAGGTTTGAATTATTCATGTTTAGAATCTCATTTTCTGACCAGGTTGTCTGTCTTACTTGAGCTTGATAATGTAGTTTAGGGTAGGAGCCCTGAGGATCTTTATATCTCAGGTGGGGCCGCCCAGCAGGTGCCGGCAGGTGCACCTTGAGGGAAAGTGGATTCCTAGGCAGCCTCCACCCTCTGTCTGGAAATTACAGCTGCCTCTGCTGGAAAAGGATTGGGGCCATGGCTGGTTCTTCTCCCTGGGTGTCGCACATTGCTCTTGAGTCTGAGAATACTTGGTGTTGCCTGCTCTCCTCCAAGGTCTTCCCCGCCAGAAATAAAATGCCTTTGGAAGTTAATGGACTCCTTGGGGTCATTTGGGCTCCTCTGGAACCTTATGCAAAAGGAAGTCGGGCTTCTAGTAAATAAATAACATCCTGAAATCGCCATAACAGAGAACGTTTGTGGGAGGAAAGGGGGAAGTAGAACCACTAGTGTTCACTTTCCCCGGTGCCAAGTGGTTTGGGGTGTTTGTGGGGAAGGCTTATCTTGCGTCACCACAATTAAATAACAGGCCCTACTGAGAAAGTGGATGGATTTGAGGACATGCCTTGTTTGTTTTCCCAATGATGAGTACAGAATTTATTTTTAAATCCGTTTTGAAAACCTTGGAGGTGACTAAAGCTTGTGTCTCCTTCCCAGTTCTGGGTGTGTGTCTGCAGCCCTGGGCACTCCAGAGATTCCACTTGGTCACCAAATGTTTCCAACCCAGCAGTTGGCATGAGCGTTGGTGCCCCACGGTCCATATAGCAGCTCACCAGAGGCCACTCTGGAAAGGAAGCCCAGCCATTACTTGCTGGCCTTTGAACCAGCAGCATAAGCAACATCCTCAGGCCAAAAAAAAGGGTTCCCTCCAATTTCGCAGGCAGGGCCTGTGGTCTCAGATGGTTTTCACAGTTTGAGTGTGGGTGAGCCACACGGGAACTTGGGTCTGGTATTTTGTTTTAGCCGCAAATCCAACGTTTAAAATTGCAAGTGCCCAGCTGAGGTCTTCTCAATCAGTTGTTCTTTCTGAGAAGTGAGGACAGACTCAGGCATGTTGCCATCTGGTTTTAGAATTCCATGGGGTGCCCAAGCAGGCCCTTGCTGGGGTCCTCCTCTTTGCCACTCAGAGCCCATTGGTAAGAGTTAAAACGCAAACTTCCTTGGTTCAGTCTACACTGGTTTGCCTCTTTAATTAACAGTGAAATCCCAGCCACTTGTCCTGAGAATCTATGAGCCCTTTGCAGGTTGTAATAGCCAAGTTTGTTTGTTTGTTTTAATAGATGCCTTAATTGATCCAGCAAAATTACCAGCGCTCTCAGGAAGCCTTTTTGGGGGAGTTTTTGGGCAGGTAGACCTTTAAAAAGGGGGAAATGTTAAATGCTGTTAGTTCCTTTGTGAAATCTGCTGAACACATCCATTCAAATATTTGACCCCCCCAAATAAGTCCACAGTTATTACTATGTAAATTGTTTTGGTTAGTGAAACTAAGGGCAAAGTTTTTTTTTTGCCAGGCAAGGTGGCACAAGCCTGTTATCAGGGATCAAGAGGTAGACAGGAAGATCAGGAGTTCAAGGTCAGCCTCAGCTACGTAGTGAGTTTGAGGCTATACTGAGTAGGGCTGGGTTTGTGGCTAGGTATTGGTGAAATCTAGATTTGTCATGGAATATCTTGTTTTGTCCTTCTATGGTGATCGAAAGTTTTGCTGGGTATAGTAGTCTGGGCTGGCATCCGTGATCTCTCAATGTCTGCATAATGCTTGACCGTGACCTTCTGGCTTTCATTGTTTCCACTGAGAAGTCAGGTGTAATTCTGATAGGTCTACCTTTATATGTTACTTGTCCTTTTTCCTTTGTAGCTCTTAATATTCTTTCTTTACTTTGTATGTTTAGTGTTTTGATTATTATGTGGCAAGAGGACTTTTTTTTTGGATCCAGTCTATTTGGTGTTCTGTAAGCTTCTTGTATCTTCATAGGCATATCTTTCTTTAGGTAGGGAAAGTTTTCTTCTATGATTTTGTTAAATAAATTTTCTGTGCCTTTGAGTTGACTTTCTTCTCTTCTTCTATACCTATTATTCTAAGATTTGGCCTTTTTATGTTGTCCCATATTTCCTGAATATTTTGGGTTAAGCTTTTGTTAGATTTAATGTTTTCTTTAACTGATTAGTCTATTTCTTCTATTTTATCTTCCGCACTTGAGATTCTCTCTTCCATTTCTTGTATTCTGTTGTTCGTACTTGCATTTGTGGTTCCTGTTCTTTTCCTCATGATTTCTGTTTCTATAATTCCTTTGGCTTGTGTTTTCTTTATTTTTTCTATCTCAGTTTTCAAGTCCTGAATAGTTTCTGTTATATATTTGAGTTCTTTTTCTTGGTTTTCTTTAAGTGATTTGCTGATATCTTCCAATTTTTTGTTTGTTTTTTCTTCCATTTCTTTAAGGTAATTTCTCAATTTGTCTTTAATAATTTCAA
>PVIU01000267.1:19068-50146 GCA_004026605.1 Ondatra zibethicus
TATTCTCTTGTGGTTATTTTTTAGATCATTTTCTTCTGGGTCATCCATATTTGGTTGTTCAGGTCTTACTTTTGTAGGGTCTTTGGGTTTCACTGGTATTGTGTTGCTCTTTGTGGTGTAGCTTGTGATCTTACCTTTTCTACTCATCTTTTCCTCTAATAGGTGTGGTTGGTGCTGTCTGAGATTCTGTTGAATAATCTCTTAGGTGCCAGTAGATCAAAAGCTAAGATGATTTTCCTAGTGGTACCACTGGACAGGTCAATCAGACAAAAAAATGAACAGAGAAATAAGAGAGCTAACAGATGTTATGACTCAAATGGACTTAGCAGACATCTATAGACTATTCCATCCAAACAGAAAAGAATATACCTTCTTCTCAGCACTTCATGGAACCTTCTCAAAAATTGACCACATACTCAGTAACAAAACAAACCTCAACAAATGCAAAAAATTTGGAATAACCCAATGTACCTTATCAGATCACCATGCTTTAAAACTAGAAGTCACAGCAATACCAAATCCAGAAAACCCACAAACACATGGAAATTAAACAGTACTCATCTGAATCATCAATGGGTCAAGGAAGAAATAAAAGGGGAAATTAAAGACTTCCTAAAATTCAATGAAAATGACCACACAACATACCCAAATTTATGGGACACAGTGAAAGCAGTGTTAAGAGGCAAGTTCATAGCACCAAATGCCTACATAAAGAAGCTGGAAAAATCCCACACTAGTGAATTAACAGAACATTTGAAAACTTTAGAACAAAAAGAGGCTATACTGAGCTACATGAGACTGTGCGTGTGTTTGTGTGTGCACTCGAACTCCTATTTAAAGTCTGATTTTCTGAGATATAGCTAGGGAGGGAAAATACAGTTAAAGATCACTTTCATTAGTGTGATGTTAGCTTGGTTTTTAATGGCCAAGGAGATTCTTTGAGATAATTGTTTGACAAACCCTTATTTGCAAAGTTGGTATTAAGTAGGTGACTGTCTTTGATAATTCTTGTGAAACCCTACAAGATCCTGAAAATAATATTTTCACCTGAGAGGATCATTTTATTTGGGTTCCCTGTTCCTATAGAACAGTAGAATAAGCATAGTGCCTACAGTCAGGAGCCCTGCGGGAGCCCCGGATTCTACCTGCTGCTGTCTAGATCCATTGCTTATTCTCTGGGATCCTCAGTTCCCCCTTCATCTTAAAAGACGGGAACATGTGTGACCAGAGTTGATTAAGATACTGTGGAAACACCCAGTTTGTGGATGGCATACAAGAGGCAGTCAGTAAATGCTACCTTGAAGAAAGTCTGAATTTAAATAGGAGAAAATTAATACATTGTTTTGAAATTGAGCCTCTGTTCTGCCAAATGTCCAGTTTACAATTCGAAGTCCATAGTAATGGTTGTAATGGCATTTAATGGCATGCTCTATCAAAGCCAATGCCGATCTCCCTAGCATTAGTCACTTTAAAAAGAGGGAATATAAAAGTTAATGACTTTGTTTTTTACCCTATGGACTAATTCTCACTTGCTTAACAGGCAGAAAGTCAGCGGGAAGAGTGTCCAAGCAGGATTCTTGTGTGTGAGAATTCAGCCACCAAGGCTAGGGCAGCTTGTAGTATGGGGAGAGATGCTCGCGGATTCCCCATCACACTCACCATGGGCAGTATCACCTCCCCCCCACCCCAGGCTTTGAGTGGAGAAATCTGCAGTGTTCAGCTTGGGGGCTTTCAGAAAAGGCCACAGATGCTGCTTGCACCAGGGAGCTGTCAAACTTGTTCATTGTAAAGCCATCCCTATGAGCTCCAAGGAAGCAATCATCTCTGTTATAAAACTCTGAGCTAATTACTCCACGTTCTGAATAACGCCCTCTTCAGTCTTGTGTCTTCTGCCCTGGACTGGCTCTGGGTATGCCTGACAGTGTTCATTTGGACCTAGCCTTTGCTTTTCGTTCTTCTATTTTGGAGGCAGCCACGACTCAGATGATCCCAGACCCAGCTCTTCATCTCACTGGCATTGGTACAGCAGGATTGAAGAGTGTATCTGCATGGCGTGGTGGCGCATGCCTTGAGTCCCAGCGCTTAAGAGGCAGAGGCAGGTGGATCTCCGTGAGTGTGAGGCCAGCTAGGAAACAAGTTGCACAGATATCTGGGGCATCCTGAATCCTTGCATACATAGCAGGGAAAGTTGGGGGTGTGGGTGGACTAGAAGGTTGAGATGGTGGTGAGAAAGGGACTGGGCAGTAGGGCGGGCCAGGTTCATGTCCAAGCAAGGAGAGAAAGGGCCTCATCCAGGCAGTGGAAGTAGAAGGTAATGAGGGCCATCAAATTAATGCACTAGGGCCTGGTGGAATTTAGTCAGAGTGAGAATAACTGTCTTTAGTAGGATCGGGAATTCCAGAAAAGGGGTGTGGACAAATTGAGGTGGAAGGACCTCCAGGGTCCTTTGGGTGAAACTAGTCAGCAAACAGGGAGTCTTGAGTCTAGAGACAGGTTGTGTTAGGTAGATCATATCAGACTCAGGAAGAGGTTAAAAGCTCTGGGGACAAATGAACCCATTTGAACAGGGGGGTGAAAAGACTCAGAGCTGAGGCGTGCAGACAGGGGCTGCTGACCACAAACTGGCAGGGTGAAGAGGTAAACAGTGCTGGGGAGGATAACTCAGTAGTGCCCTGTGCGTGAAGGAGGCCAGGTAACCCCGGGAGACTTTCTTTGGAGGCACTGGGGCGTGAAAGGGTTGGGAGAAAGTAGTGATTCCGTGTTAAGGCCAGGGAACCTTTTCTCGTTTTGTTTTGTTTCATTTTGGGTTTTGAGTCTGCTCAAAAGGAAGCAATCTTGAAGGTGGGAGATGAAAGAGGGGAAGAGGAAGAGACGGAGGGAAAGGGAGAGGGAGAAGAGAAAGAGAGAGGAGAGGGGAAGGAGAAAGGAAGGTAGGGAAAAGGAGAGGGAAAGGAGAGAGGGGGTTATGAAGAGAGACTGTATATGAATTATGCTGAGTAGAACAAGACCCAGGAGAACTGGATGCTTGCCCACAGGGTGAGGGACCTGGTGAGGGCTTGCCCTGAGCAAGGCACAGGGTTGTGTGCTTGATCTGCCTTTTCTGGATGGCAGAGCCTGTCTGAGTCTCGCTCCTCCCCCAGATCCTTAACTAACTGGCATCATATTGTAGAGGATGCTGTTCATAGGTTCTGGAGACTAAGGCATGGCTTGTCCATTTGGAGGCCACCACTGACACCTCTGCTGTGGGAAGAGTTGAGAATGCTGTCCAAGAGACCTTGCTTAGAAGCAGATCAGATTCTCTCATTTGAGGCCTTAAAATAACCTATGGCTGCTGCTACCCTAGGGTAGATAGGCCATCTCTCTAGCATGGCATCCCAAACCTCCCACAGTCTACATCCATCCCACAGCCTCATTCTTCAGTAGACAGTTCTGTACATCTTGAGTAATGCACTTTCTTCTGAGAGATACAAAGCACCCTCCCTTCCTGTTTTGCCTTTGATAAGATCTTGGACTTGGTGTCACTCTGGTAAGTGCTGTGTGTGTGCTTCAACCTTTTTTATCTTTCCAGCAAGCACACTTCCAGGAAACTGAGGCACTGACAGGAAACTTGCCCAAGGTCATGCACGGATCAAGGGCAGAGCTGTGGTTCAAACCCTGCTTGTTTGGCTCCACAAACTCTGCTCCTGCCCACTGTGCTTTCTGATATAGAAAGCCCATACGTACTGTGTGCATTTGTAACTCCATCTTCTGATTTCTCTGCCTCCCCGCTAACCACAGCCCCTGATGGAAGACTCTGCCCACAGCACTGTCTCACTGAGTCATAGGTTTTGTACATTTGTTGAATTGTTGAGCAATTAATGGCCCAGGGTATTGGGACCCAGAAGCACAGCCCTTGTTTGTTTACACCGATTTCATGTCCTCCATTTCTTCTTTTCATCTTGCTCCAGTCCCTCTGATCTATGTAAGTAGCTCAGTTTAACGCTTAATTAGTCTGCATATACATCAGGCATACTCATTTTTCTTTCTTCAAACTAGATTACAGACCCTTTGGGATGCTCCTATAATACCTACAGGTACTCAAAAACAGAATGAGATTATAAAAGAATGCAACTGACTCTTAAAAATCCACATGAAGAAAAAATATAGCTAGTGTACTTTGGGGGCCTTTGTTTCATGTCGAAAAGAAAAGGGTTTATATTATCTAAAAGAGAAAAGGCGATTTCATTCACATGTTAATTTGTTTATAGGTAGTAGATTGTCTGACCTGGTGCAGTATTTGTTGAGAAAGAATTGGAAGTGAAAGTTCTGAAATTGATTATTGATGTCTTCTAAGGACTTAAGACCTGGACATAGTAATAGGCGTGCTACATACTTACTTGTTCCTGGATTAAGAAACCTCTGAGGATCCTTGTAGCTCCATGGTCATATAGTCACTCCTTAGTTCACTGCCAGGAACTAGAGGGACTCCCGTGTAGGGTGCTAAGGAAGTCCTAGAGATATTGCATGAAGATGGCATGACCTTAATGTCCCATCAACTGTCCTGTGACTTAGAGAAAATAATACTAGTCATACGTGAGGCTATTTACTGGGGTAATGTGCCAGTGTCACATGAATCCCAGTGGTCATTGGAGGTCGAATAAACACATGCATTTGGCCTTGATATATTTCTAGTGTAAAACATTACTGAAACAGACTATCCCAACTTACAAACTAAAAAGATATCATGTGATCTTTCTTTAAAGTGATAGGAATAACTTGGTTCCGTATCTTCAAAATCACTCATTTCTGTGACATATGACAAATAATTTGATGAAGGAAAAACAAAAGGCATAACTTCTCATTTATAATAAGGGATATTTATATTAGGAGTTGAGCTTTTGATGAAGAATAGAATAGAACCCCTCTGTTTATGTATTTCTAGAAACTGGAGAAAACAAAATAGCCAATTTAGGAGTATATTCTACTTGCAATAGTATAGTTAATCTACAGCTTGCCACAGATATGACATTAGCCAAAAAAAATGGTTATTACAAGTGGGTTTTTTGTGACATTTTCTGGAAGTTTATAGGTTGATAGTTTGTTTGGTTACATTTGTCTCATATATAGATGGCTAAGTACATATGCACATATTCTATTATCCCTTCCTGAGTCCTTATATATATAGTATCTGTCCTCATCGGTCCTCAATATCTGCCTAAGCAGTACCCAAGAGTCTTGGTCTAAGTTCCACACACTGAAGAGCTGAAACAAGAAGATTGGGCTTTTGACCTCAAACTGCCACCATAAACTAGGAAGGGAAAGGCACGATGATACCCTTTCTGCACCAGCTCGCACATACCACACCAGAAAATGCAAGAAAGAAAGCTAGAAACCAGTCTCCCTGATGAGTGTAAATAAAAGTCAGGGGAGGAGGGAAAGGCTTGCAAACCAAATTCAAAACCATGATAAGATCATGCACCATGCCCAAGTTGGCTTTATTTCCAGGGATTAGAGATTGTCTAACATGTGCACAGTCAGTGCATGCAATACAGCACATAAAGATTAGGAACAGAAATTACACGGCTGTTTCAATTGATGCCAGAAAAAAAGCCCTTGAAACATTAGCATCCCTTCATGATAACAGCTTTGAAGAAGCTAGAAAAGGACCATCTACCAATATAATAAAGGCTATTACAACAAACTGGTGCCCAACATTATATATACTAAATGATGGAAAAGTAAGAGCATTTGGTTTAAAACCTGAAATGAGACAAGGATGCCACTCTCTCCACTCATTCAATTTAGCATTCAAAGTCTTACCTAGAGTGGTCAGATAAGAAGTAGGAATAAAGGGGTACAAATGGGAAATGAAGAAGTCAAATTGTTGTACTTACAGATGATGAGATACTACATTTAAAATACTCCAAAGACTCCCAGAAAATGCTTCAAACTAATAAGCACTTTGACCAAAGCAGTATGATATAAAAATCAAGTTTAAACAAACAAAGAACAGAAGTCCGGCAGCTTCCCTATACTTCTGCCTTAGTTGGGGCTTCTATTGCTGTGAAGGGACATGATGAGCATGGCAACTCTTATAAAGGAAAACATGTAGCTGAATTTGGCTTACAGTTCAGAGATTTAGTCCATTATCATCATGGCGGGAAGCATGATGGCATGCAGGCAGACATGGTGCTGGAGAAGAAACCGAGAGTCCTACAGCTTGATCTGCAGAGGCAGAAGGAAGTGAACTGGTTTGAGCATGTGAGACCTCAAAGCCCACCTCCTAGTGACACACTTCCTCCAACAGAGCCACACCTACTCCAACAAGGCCACACCTCCTAATAATGCCACTTTCTATGGACCAATCATTCAAACACATAAGTCTATGGTCGCCATTCCTATTCAAACCACCACAGCATCAATAGTGAACTTGCCAAGAACTCAGGGGAGAAATCCCGTTCACGATAGCTTTAAAAAAAAAACAAAAAGCCTATGATAAACCTAACTAAGGAGATGAAAGTTCTCTACAATGAAAAAGAAAAATCCTCTCATGCACATAGATTGAAATAATCAATATTGTGAAGATGACTATGATACCAAAAACAATCCCATCAAAATCCTAGTATCATTCATTGTAAAACTAGAATAACAACCATAAAATTCATGAGTAAGTGCAACTGTCCCCCAGATAGCCAAGACAAACTTTAACAGAGGGTGGGATGGTAGATGTATCACAACATCTTATCTCAAATTATATAACAGAGTCATAATAATAAAAACAGCATGGTGCTTGGAGAAAAACAGATATGTAGATAAACTATATAGAATAGAGGACCCAGAAACCCACACAATAAAGCCATTTAGTGTTTGACAAAGTTTGCCAAACACATAGATGGGGGGAAAGATAAACACTTTAATAGTGGTGCTGAGAAAACTGGATTTCCATATATAAAAGAGTAAAGCTATCTCTGTGCAAAAAAAAAAAAAAAAACAACAAAAAACAGTTTAAAGTGGATCCAAGACCTTAGTGTAAGACCTGAAACTGCTAGAGTAAAACATACAGGCATAAACAAAGGCTTTATTCTGATCATAGGGAAGAAGCCTGAGAATTAATGAAAGGAATTATATGAAATTAAAAGGCTTCACCACAACAAAGAAAATGATCACCAGCTTAAAGAGACATCTACAATGTGGGGGGAAATCTTTATCAATATTACATCAAGCAGTAATTTAATATCTAGGCTATATAAAGAACTTCAGTGGCCAGAGAGATGTCATAGTAGGAGTGCTTGGCTGCTTTTACAGAAGACCCAAAATTGGTTCCCAACGCCCATGTCAAGGAGCTCACAATTTTCTGTTACTCCATCTCCAGGGTATTTGATGCTCTCTTCTGACCCATATGGGCACCCCCCCATGTGTGCACACACTCATGCATATACACATAATTAAAAATAAAATAGAAATCTTTTTTAAAGCTGCAAAATGTAAACATCAGAAATTAACTAGTCATCCAATCAATAAAAGGAGTAACAGACTGAATAGGCAGCTCTAGAGTGAAAGAGTTCAATAAACACTTGGAAAGTGCTTGGTATTGTTAGCCATCAGGGAAATGAAAATTAATGGTTTTTAATTCTCTCACCTTAGTCAAAATGGCTATGATCAACAAAACATGGGAAGAAATGCAGGAGAGAGTGTAGAGGTGGAGGCCTCCTTATTCACTACTGATGGGGATGTGGACTTGTATAGTCACTGTGGGAATAAGTATGGAGATTCCTCCGAAACCTAAAATCAGAGCTACATATGACCCAGATATCAACTCATACATATAGGAGGCCCATCTTCTGTGAAGGATTCTAAGTCAGCATACCACAGAGAAACCTGCATATCCATGCTTGTTGTGGCACTATTGAAAATAGCTGAGAAATAGAATCAGCCCAGCTGTTCACTAGCAAATGAATGGATGAAGAAAATGTAACACATGCTTGAGACGGAAATTTATTTAGGCGTAAAGAAAAAGGGAGTTACGGCATTTGCAGGAAAATGGATGAAACGAAAAATCATTATGTTAAGCAGAATAAGCCAGGCTCAGAAAAACATTTTTTTCTTCCTACGTGTGGAACCTAGATTTAAGACTCTTTATGTGCATGTGTGCATACGTCACAAAACTAGAAGCTAGATCATGAAACATGTGTACGAGATCTTCAGAGATGTGGCCACAGAGAGGGCAATGGAATACTTGTGCTGAGAAAACTGAAGGGAACAAACTGTAGAGGAGAACATCTGGGGGGGTTAAGGGAGGGTAAGAGCAGGAGGGGAATGATGACTGAGAACAAATAATGAGGTGCACCTATGAAGATGCAGCAATGAAACACCTTAGTTTGCATGCTAACCTTAAAAAGAAACTTTAAAAAGGAAAGAAAAAATGGTCTTTCCATGTCTGTGACTGCTTTCAATTTGAAATGAACCCAGATCATACAGGGATTGGTAAAACCTCTGAAAAGATTCTAATTCTGGAATGTTCTTCTGCATCTCAAACCTGCTAGATCAAAACCCAAAACAAATTATCTAGGCAAAAATTAGAGAGTGATTCCCATGAATGATTTCACATACCAGATTCTGCAACTACACATGTCCTTTTCATCTGGATGGCTGCCTTTTGAGAACGCTGTCAATGTAAATTGCTAATGGTTGACATACATTAAATATCTTGCCAAATGCTATTTTATCTAAAACACAGTGGTTTGTTGGTGGTTTGGTTTGGTTTTGACTTAGCAAAACTATAGAATCAAAGTTACCTACCTTTCAAAAATTTGAACACTGGGCATAACAAATAACGGAAGCTCCAAATGGAGATACACTGTGTAGAAAATTCTACATGTTGATTTAGTGTATGCTGACACCAAAGTATAGCTAAGGTGGGTGAAACGCCTAGGAAGGTGTAAGAAGCAGGGTTAGGAATCAGCTATGGAGTGTATGTGAGTCAGTGTGTGTGTATACACGTGTACGTGTACGCGCATGCACACCCCATACAGATAATGTGTTCTATATTAATTACTTGTGAGAAACTGTGATTACCTTTAACAGAGCTGAGACTGAAAATAGCTGTCCTAGAGAGTAGCAACACACTGGCCGGGTGCCAGAAAAGCAGGGTTTGCCTAAGGAGCTGCAAATCTTGCCAGTGTCACTGGAGACCAAAGGCCGCTTTGACTGTGGGGACCATAGCGCTTAGAAGGAAATGTGCTTGTTAGAGACAGCAGGGAGTGACCATTTCACCCCCTGCAGTGGTGTCTGCTAAAATGGCAAATGCTTTAGATACCTTTTGGATTTTACATGCCGAGCATGCACGTAATAGAAGACAGCATTGAAGACAGTGACTATGAACCCACAATTCTCTTCAGAGCCTGGAGTTTAGCAAGGCATGGTAGCTGTCGAAGGACGGTGTTCATTCACCTTGCTGAGGGAACAGCCTTAAGGGCCACAGAGCGCTCTGTTACAGTCATCAGCATGCTCAACAGTGCCGCCTCCATTAGAAAGGAAGTGTTTCTGCTGCCCACTCCTTCCCAGACATGCTGCCCTGTTGATTCAGGACCTGCCAACTGCCTCCTCATTACCTCAGGCAGGATCCACCCTGCCAGCAACACTCCTGTACACCTCAGAAGGAGTGAACCATTGTCTTAGCTTGCAGACGCGTCACACAGCCTGTCCTGAATGGTTCCTCCCAGTCCCAGCCTCAGCTATGTGAGCTCCAGGGAGCCATCGCCACTCAGCCCAGTTGGGAACAGTGTACCATTTCACCAGAACCAGCACTGAGGAGTAAGACCCTCCAACAGCACTCTGCTTAGCCTGAGGCCATGGCTCCTGAACCCCTTCTTACAACCATAGTCCCCAGGTCCGGAGGCATGGCAATGTTCATCACAGAGCTCTGTGAGTCAAGGAAGGGTTTTGACACCATCTTCTTGTGATCTTGGCCTGCAGGTTGGCATAAAATGGTCACTGTGGGGAGTGGAGCTGGGAAAACACCCCAGAGATGGTCCACAGTATGTTCTTATGACTGCTGAGAGAGCCATCTGGTTTCAGTATTTAGGTACTTAAAACTATAGCATGTATTCAGTCAAGGGGAAAATCCTCGGGGGAGAGAGCTTAGGTGAGTCCAATTATTTTTCTCTACTGTTCAACTGCCTGGAAGTTATTTGGTTACTTATAATTCAGCAGATCTCTAGCCAAGAATGATGACCAAAGGTCCCCTCACCGGAAACGTCCAGCTGCAGGAAGCCTGTCCACCCTCCTAGAAAACTTTCTATGTGTGTCTCGTCTAATTATGTTCTGAGACATGTAGGCAACCTGTGGGTTTTATATAGGATTCCTGTGAGACTTTCAGAGACATCTCCTTAGAGAAGTTCTTATCTGTAGCTGGGCAAAGCGATGCTCATATTTATGGGGGGGGTTCCTGTGGGTTTCATTTGCCACCAGTAGAGTTAGTAAGTTGAGGGAGCATCCGATTTGTGATGAGGAAACAAAAACTTGGGTCTTGGGACATGGGGGTAAGAACAGAGGTGCAAACCTGGGACTGTCTGCTTCTGAAGTTTAAGTTAGCCATTAAGCAAGGTTTCTTCCCTTTGAGGAAGCCCTGATATGCCTAATTGGGAGTTAAGGACACTATACAGAACTCTTTCTTACAATGGAGCTAAAAGCACTTGGACTTCCTCTGGGTTTCTCCCTGTGATGTCCCTGGGATCTTCTTCACCTTGTTCTTTAATTTGGAGTATTTCACACTGCTCAGTCCTTTCTCTGTAGGCGGATTTTTCTGTTCTACCTGCCAGCTCCCAAATAACCACACAGAGACCTTTATTAATTATAAAAGCTTGGTCAATAGCATAGGCTTGCTACTAACCAGCTCTTATAACTTAAATTAACCCATTTCTATTCATTTACTGTGTGCCTTGTGCCTTATTATCTTTACTCTGTACTACCCTTGCTGCTTTCCTGTGTATCCTTGGCATTTCCTCCCAACTCCTTCCTTTTCCTTCCCAGCATGCTCACTGCCCCGAAAATCCTGCCTTGCTATTGGCCATTTAACTTTTTTATTTTATTTTATTGAGCTATATATTTTTCTCTGCTCCCCTCCCTGCCTCTGCCTTATTCTTCAACTCTCTCCTATGGTCCCCATGCTCCCAATTTACTCAGGAGATCTTGTCTTTTTCTACTTCCCATGTAGATTAGATCCATGTATGTCTCTTTTAGGGTCCTCATTGTTGTCTAGGTTCTCTGAGTTTGTGATTTGTAGGCTGGTTTTCTTTACTTTATTTTTAAAAACACTTCTGAGTGAGTACATGTGATAACTGCATTTCTGGGTCTGGGTTACCTCACTCAATATGATATTTTCTAGCTCAATCCTTTTGCATTAAATTTCAAGATGTTATTTTTTTCTGCTGTGTAGTACTCTATTGTGTAAATGTACCACATTTTCTTTATCCATTCTTCAGTCAAGGGGCATTTAGGCTGTTTCCGGATTCTGGCTATGAAAACAATGCTGCTGTGAACATAGCTGAGCACATGTCCTTGTGGCACGATTGAACATCCTTTAGATATATACCCAAAAGTGGTATTTCTGGGTCTTGAGGAAGGTTGTTTCCTAATTTTGTGAGAAATCGCCACACTGACATCCAAATGGGCTGTACCAGGTTGCACTCCCACCAGCAATGCAGGAATGTTCCCTTTACCCCACAACCTCTCCAGCATAAGTTGTCATCAGTGTCTTTGATCTTGGCCATTCTTACAGGTGTAAGATGGAACCTCAGAGTTGTTTTGGTTTGTATTTCTCTGATGACTAAGGATGTTGAACATTTCCTTAAGTGTCTTTCAGCCATTTTAGATTCCTCTGTTGAGAGTTCTCTGTTTAGGTCTGTACTCCATTTATTTTTATTGGATTATTTGTTCTTTTGATGACCCATTTCTTTGTATATTTTGGAGATCAGACTTCTGTCTGATGTGGGGTTAGTGAAGATCTTTTCCCATTCTGTTTTGTCTTGTTGACTATGTCCTTTGCTTTACAAAAGCATTTCAATTTCAGGAAATCCCATTTATTAATTGTTTCTCTCAGTGTCTGTGCTACTGGGGTTCTATTTAGGAAGTGGTCTCCTGTGTTAGTGCATTCAAGTGTACTTCCCACTTTCTCTTCTATAAAGTTCAGTGTGGCTGGCTTTATGTTGAGGTCTTTATCCATTTGGACTTGAATTTTGTGCATGGTGATAGATATGGGTCTATTTTCATTCTTCTACATGTTGATATCCAGATATGCCAGCACCATTTGTTAAATATGCTTTCTTTTTTAAATTTTATATTTTTTGCTTCTTTGTCAAAAATCAGGTGTTTGAAGGTGTGCGGATTAATATCTGGGTCCTCAGTTCAGTTCCATTGGTCCGCCTGTCTGTTTTCAGTACTGTAGCTCTGTAGTAGAGTTTGAAGTCAGGGATTATGATACCTGCAGAAGTTTTTTTATAGTACATGGTTTTTGCTTTTCCATATGAAGTTGAATACCATTCCTTCGAGGTCTCTGAAGAATTTTACTTGGATTTTAATGGACATTGCATTGAATCTGTAGATTGCTTTTGGTAATATAGCTATATTTACTATGTTAATTATACCTACCCAAGAGCATGGGAGATCTTTCTACTTTCTGGTATCTTTTTCAATTTCTTTCTTCAAAGATTTAAAGTTCTTGTCATACAAGTGTTCACTTGTTTGGTTAGAGTTACTCCAAGATATCTTATGCTATTTGTGGCTATTGTGAAAGGAGATGTTTCTCTGATTTCTTTCTCCGCCCATTTATCATCTGTGTATAGGAAGGCTACTGATTTTTTTTTTTTGGAGTTAATCTTGTATCCTGCTACATTACTGAAAGTATTTATGAGTTGTAGAAGTTCCTTGGTAGAATTTTTGGGGTCACTTATGTAAACTATCATATCATCAGCAAATAGTGAGAGTTTGACTTCTTTTCCGATTTGTATCTCCTTGATCCCCTTTTGGTGTCTTATTGCTCTAGCTAGGACCTCAAGAACTATATTGAATAGATATGGAGAGAGTAGAAAACCTTGTCTTGTTCCTGATTTCAATGGGATCGCTGGGAGTTTCTCTCCATTTAATTTGATGTTGTCTGTTGGCTTGCTGTATATTGCCTTTCTTATGTTTAGGTATATTCCTTGTATCCCTGCTCTCTCCAAGACCTTTATCATGAAGGGAGGTTGTATTTTGCTGCAAGCTTTTTCAGCATCTAATGAGATGATCATGTGATTTTTATTTTTCATTTTGTTTATAAGGTGGACTACATTGACAGATTTTCGTATGTTGCATCTCTGGAATGAAACCGACTTGATCATGGTGGATGATGGTTCTGATGTGTTCTTGGATTCAATTTGCCAGTATTTTATTTAGTATTTTAGCATCAATGCTCATGACTAAGATTGGTCTATAATTTTCTTAGTAATGTCTTTCTGTGGTTTGGGTTATCAGGATAATTGCAGCCTCATAAAAAGAGTTTGACAATATTCCTTCTGTTCCTATTGTGTGGAATAATTTGAGGAGTATTGGTGTTAGTTCTTCTTTGAAAATCTTGTAGAATTCTGAGCTGAAACCATATGGTCCTAGGCTTTTTATGGTTGGGAGACATTTGATGACTGTTTCTATTTCTTCAGCAGTTATAGGTCTGTTTAATTTGCTTATCTAGTCTTGATTTAATTTTGGTAAGTGATATTTGTCCAGAAAGTTGTCCATTTCCTTTAAGTTTTCCAATTTTGTGGAATACAGGTTTTCGAAATATGACCTGATGATTCTCTGTATTTCTTCCATGTCTATTGTTATGTCCCCCTTTTCATTTCTGATTTTGTTAATTTGGATATTCTCTCTCTGCATTTTGGTTATTTTAGATAAAGGTTTGTCTATTTTGTTGATTTTCTTGAAGAACCAACTTTTTGTCTCATTGATTCTTTGTATTGTTTTCTTTGTTTCTATTTTGTTGATTTCAGCTCTCAATTTGATTATTTCCTGCCATCTAGTTCTCTTTGGTGAGTTTGCTCTTTTTGTTCTAAAATTTTCAAATGTTTTGTTAATTCACTAGTGTGGGGTTTTTCCAGCTTCTTTATGTAGGCATTTAGTGCTATGAACTTTCCTCTTAACACTGCTTTCATTGTGTCCCATAAATTTGGGTATGTTGTAGGGTCATTTTCATTAAATTTTAGGAAGTCTTTAATTTCTCCCTTTATTTCTTCCTTGACCCATTGATGATTCAAATGAGCATTGTTTAATTTCCATGTGTTTGTAGGCTTTCTGAAATTAGTGTTGATGTTGAATTCTAGTTTTAAGCCATGGTGATCAATAAGATACATGGGTTTATTCCAATTTTTTTGTATCTGTTGAGTTTTGTTTTGTTATCTAGTATGTGGTCAGTTTGTGAGAAGGTTCCATGAAGTGCTGAGAAGAAGGTATATTCTTTTCTATTTGGATGGAATATTCTATAGATGTCTGTTAAGTCCATTTGAGTCATAACATCTTTTAGTTCCCTTATTTCTCTGTTTATTTTTTGTCTGACTGACATGTCTAGTGGTTAGAGTGGAGTGTTGAAGTCTTCCACTATTAGTGTATGGGGTTTAATGTATGGCTTAAGCTTTAGAAGTGTTTCTTTTACATATGAGGGTGCCCTTGTATTTGGGGCATAGATGTTCAGTATTGAGATTTCCTCTTGATGGATTTTTCCTGTGACTAATATGAAATGTCCTTCTTTGTCTCTTTTGATTGATTTTATTTTAAAGTCTATTTTGTTAGATATTAGGATAGCTACAGCAGCTTGTTTCTTAGGTCCATTTGATTGGAAATTTTTTTCCCAACCCTTTACTCTATGGCAATGACTGTCTTTTACATTGAGGTGTGTTTCTTGTATGCAACAGAGGGATGGATTCTGTTTTTGTATATAATCTGTTAGTCTGTGTCTTTTTATAGGTGAGTTGAGTCCATTTATATTAAAGGAAATTAATGACCAGTGATTGCTATCTCCTGTTAATTTAATTTTTGTTGTTGGTGATGTTAATTTGGATGTTTTTCCCTTCTTTGGGATTTGCTGCTGTGAGATCATCAATTGTCTATGTTTTTGTTGATGTAGCTAACTTCCTTGGGTTGGAGTTTTCCTTATAGTACTTTGTGTAGGACTGGGTTTGTGACTAGGTATTGATTAAATCTGGTTTTGGCATGGAATATCTTGTTTTGTCCTATGGTGATTGAAAGTTTTGCTGGGTATAGTAGTCTGGGCTGGCATATGTGATCTCTTAATGTCTGAATAATCTTGACCAGGACCTTCTGGCTTTCATTGTCTCCATTGAGAAGTCAGGTGTAATTCTGATAGGTCTGCCTTTGCAGCTCTTAATATTCTTTATTCTGTATGTTTAGTGTTTTTGATTATTATGTAGCAAGAGGTCTTTTTATTTTTATTTTTTGATCTAGTCTATTTGGTGTTTTGTAAGCTTCTTGTATCTTCATAGCCATATCTTTCTTTAGGTTGGGAAAATTTTCTTCTATGATTTTGTTAAATATATTTCCTGTGCTTTTGAGTTGAACTTCTTCTCCTTCTTCTATACCTATTATTCTTAGGTTTGGTCTTTTCATGGTGTTCCATATTTCCTGGATATTTTGTGTTAAGCCTTTGTTGAATTTAATGTTTTCTTTGACTGATAAGTCTATTTCTTCTATTGTATCTTCAGTGCTTGAGATTTTCTCTTCCTTCTCTTCTATTTTGCTGTTTATGTTTTCATTTGTGGTTCCTGATTGTTTTCTCGTGATTTCTGTTTCTATAATTTCCGTGGCTTGTGTTTTCTTTATTGTCTCTATTTTAGTTCTCAAGTCTTGAATAGTTTCTTTCATATGTTTGATTGCTTTTACTTGGTTTTCTTCAAGGGATTTGTTGATGTCTTCCAATTTTTTGTCGTTTCCTCCATTTCTTTGAGGGAATTTCTCATTTCTTCTTTAAGGGCCTCAAAAATTCTCCTGAAGGTCATTTTCTTCTTCACCTATATTTGGTTGTTCAAGTCTTGCATTTGTTGGTTTACTAGATTTTTCTGGTGTCATGTTGCTTTTTTGTGGTATTGCCTATGTTTTTACCTTGTCTACCCATCTTTTTCTCTATTTGGTGTAGTTGTTGTTGTCTGTGACTCTGGTGATCAATCTTGCAGGTACCAGTGGATCCAAGGCTCAGATGGTTGCTCCTCATGGTGCAGTCAGTGCCACGGTTCCAGTCACCCCATTGGTCATCCCGTGTTCCTAGAGGTTGCTTGGCATTCAGGGTTTGCTTTGCTACTGTGGAGTATGCTGTCTCCGGCCTGCTCTGGCCTAGGTTGCCAGCTCAGACCTGTTTCTGTAAATATCCCTGTTCTGGGTTCACTCCTGCTGAGGTCCATGGCTTGGGGTTGGTCCCACAAAGGTCTCTGGCTCCAGTCTACTCCCTCGGAGGTCCCAGACTTGGGTGTGCCCAGACCCGCAGAGGTCCTATCTCAGGCCTACTCCCTCCAAGGTCCCAGACTCACGCCCAGACCCACAGAGGTTTCTGGTTCCTGCCTACTCCCTTGGAGTTCCCAGACCAAAGCCTGGATCTGCAGAGGTCCTGGCTCAGGCCTACTCTGTCAGAGGTCCCAGATTCATGCCCTCACCCACAAAGGTCTATGTTTCCTGCTTACTCCCTTGGAGGTACCAGTCTCATTCCCTGACCCACAGAGATCTTAGCTCAGGCCTAGTACCTTGGAGGTCCCAGACTCACACCTGGACCCTCAGGGGTCCTGGCTCAGGTCTACTCCCTCAAAGGTCCCAGATTCATGCCCGAACCCACCAAGGTCTCTGGTTCCTGCCTACACCCTCTTAAGTCCCAGAGTCATGCCTGAACCCACCAAGGTCTCTGGTGCAGGCACACTCCCTCAGTGGTTGCTCCCCATACCGGTTCCTGTGGAGTTCATTGTCTCAGACCTGTTCTGGCCTAGGTCGCTGGCTCAGTCCTGTTCCTGTGGAAGTCGCTGTCCCAGGCCTGCCATGGCCCAGGTTGCTGGCTCAGTCCTGCTTTTGCAAATGTCCCTGATCTGGATCTGCTCCTGTGGAGTTCACTGTCCCAGGCCCACTTCAGCCCAGGTTGCTGGCTCAGTCCTGCTCTTGTTGAGTTCACTGCCTCAGGCATGCTCTGGCCTAGGTTGCTGGTTAAGTCCCATTTAACTTTTTATTAAACCAATCTGAGTGACACTTCTTCACAGTACAAAAAGATTGTTCCACAACATTTCTCTTACATAAACTCTGTCTTAAGTTCTATCTTAAATGAACTTAGCTAGTACTTGCTTTCTCAGGGTGGGTTGTACTTTGTGGTGCTAATGCCCAGATGGTTCATCTAACGTTAACCTGCTTGTTGACAATAGCTCTAATTCCTGTTTTTACCATATAGACTTCGCTGATTGCTCAGTAAGAGGTCGTCTCCCTCCTTCATACCCTTACAGCCACACATTTATATTCACAAATATTCAGAGTTCACATCTTCACCCCTAGCTTACCCTGTGGCAGATATTACTAATTGAGGACTATGCCTTTTGCTTGGATACTTTAAGCTCTGTGCCAGGCATCCACTGTTAATCAAACAGAATTGTCATTTGAGATGAAAAGTGTAGTCTGTGGCTAGGATAATCAATTCATTTAGCAGCCCACGAGGAAAGCAATTTAAATTGAACAAGAATGGGCATTACTGGCGAGAGATGCTGAGTCAGATGTCTGTTATAGATTGCCTTGGTCTGTTAGTAGCAGTAAGTGTGTGAGTATGACACTCATGAGCCTATGTAAGGTCATTCTGGAAGGATGCTCCAACATTCCTTCACTTCGGGAGGGGTTCTTAGCAGAGCCACAGCTGCAAAGCTGTGAGCAGGTGGGGCAGGGTTTCTGTACTGGAATATTAACAATGTCAAGGTCAGGCAGAAGTTTCAGATCCTAGTCAGAGGCCTTTATTCTTTCACATCTGATGTTCAAATTGCATGGAACTACTATTGTCTTATTCTGTTTCAGTGGCTGTAAAATTCAAAGGTGGGTTAACAAAAATAAAGTGTATTTTGAGTACAAAGCTCTGGGAACTGAGAATTCCAAGTACACAGGACTGTGTGGTACATGTCAGCTCATGATAGAAAAGGAAGATAAGTAGGTGTGTCTGGAAGAACTGAACAGTGGTTCTCAACCTGTGGGTCACTACCCTTTTTGGGGTCAAACACCCCTTTCATGAGGGTTGCCTAAGACCATCCTGTATATCAGATATTTACATCTTGATTCATAACAGTAACAATATTACAGTATGAAATAGCAACGAGAATAATTTCATGGTTGGAGGGTCACCACCACATGATGAACTGTATTAAAGGATCATGGCAGCAGCATTAGGAAGGTTGAGAATGACTGAAATAGAGAAAATAGCCTTAGTTCCTAATAGCCTGCTCCTACAAGGATACATCAGGCTGAGAGAGTGAGAACCCACATAGGGAGAAAGGGATTAATCTTTTAGTGATGTACTCACTCCTCATAGCCCCTCCCCTCCCAACACCACCACCAGAGCAACGAGCTTCGGTGGGGGACAGACCATATTCATCTCATAGCAATATGTACTGTTACATTTCTCAGCTCCATCCACTGAGCAGCTAGGAATGTTGTCTTTGATGAGCATGTCATTCAGATGACGTGTAGCCTTGCATCTGCTTCATAAGAGATGCTCAAAAAAAATGTTTCTGATGCATTACAAAACCTTTATCAAAGAATAAAATATGTAACCCCTTAATGAGTCTATTCCATTGGTCCTTTATTACCAACACACTTGAATGAGATTTTAGAGAGCAGTGGAGGACACTGTTATCTAAGTTCTAGTTTTCTAGGCCCCAGTTTAAAAGTACCAGCTCCGCAGGCACCATGGTGAGGGCTCAGCATGGCTCAAGCTGTAGGCAGCACAGTCTCCAGGATGCTGGGGCCATGGCAGAGCTCAGTAGTAAAGAGCATTGTCATCATTTAGTGGTGTTTGCCCTAGGTGGTATTGGTACTCATGGAAGAGTCCGTGTCAGTGTGCATGGCCCACACCTGCACCCCCATGCCCCACACGATGAAATCAGAGCAAGAACCAGCCAGCTCTCTAGAGAAAACTGGATTATTCCAGTTGTTGGATCTCAACTTAGGGCTGGCGCAGCTGCAGATGCGTAGAGACTTTTCAAAAGTGAGCTTTAGCTGCTTCTACTCCTTAGAGTGAATTTATGTCTAGGATCCCCTCCTCCAAGAGTCCTTCCTCTTCTTGTCCTCTTCCACTTCCTCTCAGTCTGGAGACAATTTCTATGATAATAGGTTAATTTGCCTGTCTGGGCTGCTGTTACAGCTGACCTTGAGCAAACTGTTGAAACACTAGACTTAGTCAACAAAGCAGTGTTTCTCAACCGCAACCCTTGGGGTCGCAATCAGATATTTATATTATGGCTCATAATAACAGTAGCAAAATTACAGTTATAAAGTACCAACAAAATAATTTTATGGTTGGTGTCACTACAACATGGGGAATTGTATTAAAGGGTTGCAGATTAGGAAGTTTGAGAACCACTGCATTAAAGACTAAAGACTGAAGATTTTTGTTTTGTTTTCTCTTTGGTATAAGGTGATTACTGACCAGGAGATGTAACAGGCTTCTGCTTCCTTCCCTGGATTCCTTTCTGTTATCTTGGGGGAGGGGCTTTTTTGAGCTAAGGTCTCACCATGTGCCTTGACTATCCTTGAACTCGCTGGGTAACCCATGCTGTCCTCAAACTCACAGAACTGAAATCCACCTGCCTCTGCCCCTCATGATCCTAGGATTAAAGGTGTGCGCCATCACCACTAATGGAGAATTTCCTGAGATGTTTGTTGCCTACACTGAACATTAATATTTTCCAGTAATCCCCAATTCACTTGTTATTTACATTGGTCGGAGTGGTCATGATTGTTAGGTCTGGTTGTTCTTTTTAACCTCTCAAGTCAATAGCCTCAGCATTGACATCATCCCATATCTAGAACTCTGGATTTGCTTAAGCAGTGCTCATTCACGACTCTTACAGTTACCTAAGTCCCGCTCAGGGCCCTGTGCACTAAGGGAAAGCGTTGGCCAGTCACCATTTAAACTGGCATGCCTGTGCCATTCTTCCAGTGAGGATTGCAGGGTATTACAGCTGATTCCTCGTCTAGCCTTTCAACATTTGTGGCAAGGGTGGGGGGTGCCTTCATCTTGACTTTAGGAAATATTACCAAATGCTTGAAATGTATCTTAACTCACTTGAAAATAAAAGTGAATGTTTCTGGGGTCCTATGGAAGTGGAGAAGGATAGAGATACAGCTTCGCTCAGGTTAGGAGTGTTGAGGATATACTTGGCCAGTTGGCTGCTCAAATCATAACCTTGGAGAACAGAGTTCAAGGTGATACAAGGGATCTGTACAAGATACTCTCACACAGCGAAGGCAGGAGCAGAGTGAGGGAAATCAAGGAATCTCAGATAGCTAGACTCACACGTTGGAATTTGAAGTCCATCAGAGCAGGGAATCCCGGAATTGTGGCAGTTCCAGAAAGGCCAAGCACAGTTGGTCTCTTCCTCCCCCTGCTGCCAATCCAGTCTCAGATGGCTCCCAAGGAAACTCTGCTGTTGGAGACAGAGTTGGGTTTTATTTACAGGCTGAGAAAAGGCTTCTTTAGATTGTGTAATGAGCCATGGTGTTTTACAGCGGTTGTGAAATGGACTGCATGTCGACCTGGGAGTCCTGTTACACTTGAGGAAAAGTTATACCTTGCAAACAGAGGATCCCAGAGCCTCTCAGGGTCATACAAGTGTGATTAGCGCCTAAACAGCCACTGACTGAATAGAGAAGAAAATGAAATATGGCCGCAAGGTAGACGAAGGTATTTTTATCAGATTGTGTAAAACATGATTGCTAGACTTGGCCTTGAGATAAGCAGATAGGGACCACTCTAAGAAGAGAGGAATGAGAGAAATAGAATAGACAGCCCCAGACAGGAAATACACAAATTTAAAAGCCATTATTCAGGCCGTAGATGAATCTCTCAGGAACTAGCCTAACTAAGTGTGTGTAGCACTGACAGGCTTGCACAGGGGAGAGAGAGGCAGGCACCACAACCAGTGGAGTACCAGCTCTAGAGACAGGATTCCTGTTAGCTGACTTTCCCCAGCCAGCTCTACTTTCTTTTGAATACAGGAGGCTCGCCAGACTCCAGGGCCCCTGGTGTAGGAACCAATCCCTGAGCTTCATGCTCGCAGCTCCTTAGCCATAGGCAAGGGAGAACCAGTCCCATGAGTCAGGATCCCTGTGCAGGTCACATTTAAGAGTGTGATTTTCATGGGAAAATGGCAGAATTTATCCCCATGCTTGTTCTTGTGCCTAGCTTTCTTCCAGTGGCCTCTTCCCAGCTGTTTCCTTTTGCCTGTCATGATCCGGTTTGATGTGTGCAAGGTGGATGATGCAGTGGCTGCCTGGACATACGTGTTATGTAGCAGTTATAAAGCATGGCTGGTTCAGTTCAGTGTAGCAGGTGCCAGAGATGTACCGTATGTGAAGCTCAGTGCCGGGTGGTGGAGTACAGGGCTGGGCACAGAGTGCTTCAGCCTCCAGTTTGGAACAGGGAGACAGGGGCTGCTCAGAGGGGGTAACAGATGCAGATAAGACTCAGTAGGGGCCAGCGACACTACAGTTCAGAGTCAGGCCTGGGAAAGGCTTCATGGGGAAGGTAGCAGTTTAAGTAGGAATGAGAAAATGGCTCGAGGCAGAGATAGGGTAGAAGTTTTCCAAAGAGGAACATGTGTGTGAACAGGGGTGCGGAAGCAGAATACCGCAGAGCATCTTCGAGAAGCATCAGGGAGTTTGTGGTGATTGGACATATGGAGAATGAGGTTGGGAAGGTGGGCTGCAAAGTTAGGGACCCGGCAAGAAACTGATGGCACTTACTCAGACAAGTCTCACCAAACAGATTCCCGTGACAGGGCTATCTTAGAGTCAGGTGGAGTTGCAGGAACTAGGAAGGCTGGGAGGGCCCAGGGACCAACAACTGTGGCAAGCTGTCATCTCTCCAGGGGCCTGAGCAGGCAGTGTTAGCACCATCTTAGAAGGGCAGAGGCTACTGAGTCTGTGACAGAGGGACCGAATGACAGAACTTTTACAGCTCTCAAGGAATAAAGCCACTTGATCTACAAAGCAAGTTCCAGGACAGTCAGAGCTGTTGTTATACAGAGAAAATCTGTGTCAAAAAAACAAGTGTGTGTGTGTGTGTGAAAGATGCTTCCAGAACCCTAGCAAAGAAGGAAGGAAAGGAGAAAATAAATTCCCATTCCTGGTTCCGCCATCACGATCTACAGCTAGTCTTGCTCCTTGACTACATCCAGCTGAAACCAGGGGGCAAGAAACCCTGGGTTAGTTGGCCAGCACACAGAGCAGGACAGAGCAGAGGGTCACAGAGTGAAGCCGCAAGGCAAGCGGACACTAAGCCACACAGAAGAAGCAAATGGCACCAGATGCCATGCTGAAGCATTTTCAGGATATCATTATCAAAAAGAAATAAGCATTGAAAAGAGATAGAAGGTCCATGAGTGGTCAGGAATCCATTTCCAGAATACTGGTGATAATTAGGGGCTGTCCCTAAATGACCACTGTGGGAGGTGAGGTAATAATAATGGATTCCATCCTTCTGTAGCTCAATACCAACATGGCCACTTTGTTCGCTTACCCTGCCCCACAAACTTCTTGGCACCATATCTGAAAGACCTCGCACCCACATCACTGGCCTCTCATCATTGCAACTGGGGCATATGTGTTTGGCGAAGGGGTTACTCAGGGTACCAAAGATACCTTCCCACCTGCTTCCCACCTGTAATTTAGGACTCTTAATTGCAAGGGCCAGGAAATCCAGTTCAAACAGAGAGGAGAGTGAGAGAATTTATGACCCTCGTAACTTAGGCATCCAAAAGTATAGTACCTAGCTTCAGGTGTGATTGTATCCCTGGATTGACATCATGACCCCTTCTTTCCTGCATGTCTGCATCCCTGTGCTGTTTTCAGTGAGCACAAGGCTCCCCCGGTTAGCAAGCCAGTTCCCAATATTCAGCGCTTTCCTTTCCCGGCTCTGCACAAGCAAAAGGGACATTCTGATCCCTGTAGGTTCAGACAACACACCCTGCTTCCCCCCCCACTTCTCCAGGAGCTGCGGACTGTCTGCCCCTGGAGCTGACTGAGAGGAGGTGTGCTAGTTTTTGTTGTTTTACATTTCCTGTTTTCATATTATATATTAATTATACAAGATGATGGATTTCATCTTGGCAACTCAGTTCACGCACATCGCATTGAACCACTTTTATCCATATCATCCCCTCCTCCTACCTCTTCCAGAGTACTTCACTTTTCACTTACATGTCTCTGTTTTGGTTTTTTATCCAGTTTCAGCATATAAAAGAAAACATGCAATACCTGTTTGAGTCTGACTTATTTTGCCTAACATGATAACCTCTAGTTCTGTCTGTTTTCCTGCAAATGGCAAAAGAATCCTCCATAGCTCCACTGAGTGAATGCATACAGCATTTTCTATTCATCCACTGACAGGCATGAGGGTCGATTCCATAATGTGACCATTGGGAATGGTGTCGTGATTAGCAGCGCTGAGTTAAGCTTGGTTCGTTCAGGCATGTACCAAGGAGTGATGCGGCTGAATCATGATGCTCCTCTATTTTCAGCTTTTTGAAGGACCTTTTTGTTACTGGTTTCCAGAGTTGCTGCACCAATTTACATTCCCACCAACAGTGTACAAGTGTTTGTTTTCTGTCTGGGGTTTCATTGTGGCATGCGCATTTTGATAGCCCTTCTGAGTAGGGTGAAATGGAATCTCAATGTAGTTTTGATGTGTGTTTTCCCTATAGTTAAGGATGTTGAACATTTTCATTTTTTTCATATTTATTAGTCACATATATATTTCTTTTGGGAACTAGCTAGTCAACTCAACTGCCCATTTATTGGTTGTATTATTTGGATCTTTTAGTATCTAATTACTTTGAGTTCTAGGTATCAATCTCCTGATAGGTTAAATTTTCTCCTATTCTTTACTCTTTGTCTTTACTGTGGTCATTGCTTCTTTTGCTGCACAGAAGCTTTTTTGTTTGGTATAATCTGATTGTCAACTCTTGCTATTATTTTCTTAACTTTAGAGTCCTTTTCAGAAACTTCTTCCCTGTGCCATGTCTTGAACGGTTTCACCTATATTTTCCTCTAGTAGTGTAAATGGAAGTTGCTTATCCTGACCACCTGTTCCCAAATAACCAGCAGCCACTTCCCAAATTACCACACCAAGGCTTATATTAATTACAAATGCTTGGTAAATAGCTCAGGTTTTTTACTAACTAGCTCTTACATTTTGAGTTAACTAGTATTCCCCATATTCCTTACTTATGTTCTGCCACATGGTGGTACCTTTATCAGCATGGCACATTCATCTCCTGCTCCCTCTGCGTCTGACTGGTGGCTCCTGACTTTGCCTTTCTTTTTCCTGTCATCCTTAGTTGGGTCACCCTGCCTATACTTCCTGCTTGGCTACTGGCCAATCAGCACTTTATTAAGCAATTCAAGTGGCAAATCTTTACAGTGTACAAGAAGGTCATCCCACAGTATAGTAGTTTCAAAGTTTCAGGTCTTACGTTGAGATCTTTGATCCACTTTAAATTGAATTTTGCACAGGGTGAGAGGTAGATGTCTAGCTTTAATGGATCTCCAGGTTCCCCGGCATTATTTATTAAAGGAGTTGTCTTTTCTCCAACATATTTTTGAAATCTTTGTCAGGAATCACAGGACTGTAACAGTGCAGGTTTATTTCTGAGTCCCCAAGGCCATTGGTCTACGCATCTGCTCTTCTCCTGCACCACGATAGCCATGTCCCTATGGCTCTGTAGTATAATTTGGAATCAGGCATTGTGATATCTCCAGCATTGTTCCTTTTGCTTTGGATTGCTTTAGCTCTCCTTGGTCTTTAGTACTTACTAGTGAATTTTAGGATTGTTTTGTTCTATTTATGTAAAGACTGGCATTGGAATTTTTATAGGGATTGCATTGAATATGTACATTATTCAGTATTATAGACACTTATAGTATTAAATGTGCCAATTCATAAACATAGGGGTTCTTTAAATTTTCTAGTGTCTTCTTTCTTCATTGTTTTAGTTTTTACCATTGAGGTCTTTCTCCTTCTTGGTTAAATTTATTTCTAGATTTGTTTGTTTGTTTTGAGACAGGGTCTCTCTCTGTAGCCCTGGCTGTCCTGGAGCTCTCTATGTAGATAAGGCTGACCTGGAACTCAGAGATCCACCTGCCTCCGCCTCCCCAGTGCTGGGATTAAAGGCATGCACCACTGTGCCCGACATCCTTGATTATTTTAAGCTATTAGAAATGAATTTTCTTTCTTAATTCATTTTTCAGGGAGTTTCCTATTGGTGTGTAAGAAAACTGGGTGATCTAATATTAACAGCCAAAACCATAGCTACCGAATGGTAATGTCCACAAATGTCTTGACTTTCATCTGCTGTGTACCTAGACTATTGGGAACTTTATCTGGTAAGCCACAGCCACGTGGCAATAGATTAATAGAAATGGGTTAAATTAATATAAGAGTTAGCCAATAAGAAGCTAGAGCTAATGGGCCAAGCATTGATTTAATTAATACAGTTTCTGTGTGTTTATTTTGGGGCTGAGCAGCTGGGAACAAAACAAGCGGCCTCCCTCCTCCAGCATTTAATTGTTGTTGTTGAAGTCCAGGTTTCTCTGTGTAGCCCTGGCTGTCCTGAAACTCACTCTGTAAACATGGCTGGCCTGGAATTCAGAGATCCTCCTACCTCTGCCTCCCAAGTGCTGGGATTAAAGGAGTGCTTCACCACCACCTAGCTAGCTTCCTGAATTTTATGAACCTCCCTCCTCTTTCTAAGAGGAAGTGTTTCAATTGGGAGAATATGGTTCTCATGAGGAGATTGAGAAGGTTTTCCAAACACCCATATATTGTGTTTTATAGTAGTTGACATAGCAATCATGTCAGAGCAGAAGGAGCAGTGAACAAAGGCCCAGTGCCGTGGGCAGAACTAAAACAGTGGAGCAAGGGTGGAGGAGAGCCTGGGGTAAACCAAGAGGCTTGCACGCTATTCCGTGTCGGGAATTGAAAGGGCTGAATGTAGAAAAGAGACTCAGTTAACTGTTGAGGTCTAGGACAGATGACCAAGGGAGTGGGATTTCCTGGAGCAACGGGAAGGTTCTGCTGTTACTTGGGTACCGTCTCTGCGACAGCCATGTACAGACATCTTGGCTTAGAGTCTGTTGTGAGGAGACCTCAGCCCTTCCAGCTCCAGCCATCTGCCAATGTCGCGCCTGTGGCTTCTTTCCAATGGAGGAGCCATCATGAGCTGTCAGGTAACTCTGCTTCCATTGTCACTTCCAGCATGGCTTTCTACTTTCCTTGAAGGGAAGGACCAGTGCGACAGGGAAGAGAGAGGGGAGGTTCCTGACTCCATGTCTTTCCAACTTCTAGCACTCAACCTGTCTCGGAGTCAGGTGTCACTCCTTCCTGGCCTAAGGCATTAGAAAGATAGAAGGAGGCTGCCATTTGCCTTCTGCCTGAAGCTAGGAAATACAAGTTTAGTGGTGTTTGGGCCACATCGTGTGCCCTTGCACATGTTTGCCCTTAGGCTTTGTCCGATGTGTGCCTGCTTTCCTGCCTGCTTTGGGGTCTTAAGCATCTTTCTGGCTCGTCTCTAAGCCTGGTCCTCGCACAGATGCTTGTTAGTCTGCAGAATGTTGTGAGCAGAGCTGAAATAAACAGAAGTTGGGTTCCTTCCTGTTCTCAATGGAAAATTTTGTTCTGCCATCCACTGGGAAATGTCTTAGGCCTCCAAATTTTACACCCAAAATACCTCATAATTTGAGTGGTTTTCTGGGAAGTAAGAATAACTGTAAAAGATCTGTATGTTCTGAAATATGAATAGTGGACAATAGTGACTTGGAATGCAAAGTGCTTCTTGTGTGGGTTCTCTCCTTCCGTTTTCATCTTTCCTAAATAACTTTGTGAGGTTTTCAGCTGAAAGCAACCAAAACGGAAGGATTAATGACAAAGCTTGGCGATACAAATGGAATTAAAACCCAGACCTTTGATTCCCTTCCCATTATCTGGCTCTGTTTATCTTTGTACCAAGGACTACAGTATTTGGGAAACGCTGTTCTGTCTACTTTTGCTGTTAATATTGTCACGTCCTGTCACTATTCAGTCATAGCAATTCGGATTGATCTCGCCTCTGGGCCAGGGGAAGGGTTCAGTCTTGCCTTCATTACGCCATTTGGTGTTCACAACAGCTAGGGGACGTGACTCCTTTAACTGGTAAGATGCTATGGCTCACTGACATTAAGTAGCTTACAGTCACACCACTAGAAACTGAAAAGGAGGACTCAGCTACAGGACTGAAAACCCCTGGAAATTCCTTGCAAGAAATCGGGGAGGCTAGAGAAATGATTCAGTGGCTAAGAGCACTGGTTGCTCTTGCAGGGGATCCAGGTTCGGTTCTTAGCACTTACATGGCAGCTCACAACTCCAGTGCTGGGGGGAATCTAACATCCTCTTCTGGCCTCCATGAGTACCAGGTACACATGCGGTACACATCTATGCATGCAGAATGAACATAAAATAGAATACATCAGACCCACTGAGGCTGTAAACCATGTAGGAACCAGGACCTGTAGTCTCCACAAAGCTTAGCAGGAAGATTGTAAGTAGCAAGCACATAGGTCGTTCTTTCACTAATGACAGATGATTTTTTTTTACATCATTTGTTTTGATTGTTTGTCTTCCAGTGTTTCACAGCTAACATTCTTCTCACAATAATCCTGGGTTTCTATTGGTCGTTTTGATTCATTTTTATACTGTGTGAGTGAGAATGAATCTCTCCAACACTCCCCTTGCAGGTTATGAACCACAATCTGCAATCACAACTTTTCAGAAACCAACGAGTCTCCTTTTAAGCTGTTAATAAACATGTCTGGCTCCAATCGGGGTTTCAAACTATTGTTTCCAGATGGTGAGACGTTCAGCTCTGATAAGCTCTCATGCAGCCTACCAAGCGGAACAAAATGCCATGACTTTGGCAATCATTGTGCCGTTAATATGATGATGAAAAGAATAAACACGTTTCCTTATGTTGCTGCCATCCCTCCCACCCCAGGAAAAGCCATCAAATTGTTAACCAATCAAAATGTAAATGGATCACACTCAACTTTAGTATCTGCCCCCCCCCTTTTGAGACAGGGTTTTTCTGTGTAGCCCTGGCTGTCCTGTAACTCACTCTGTAGACCAGGCTGGCGTCGAATGCACAGGGATCCATCTGCCTATGCCTCTGGAGTGCTGGGATTAAAGGTGTGCGCCACCACCTCCTGGCTCCTTTTCCCATTTTAATCAACTGGCTCATTTATCTAGAAGTGTTCAAACCTAAGCTTTTTATGAAAGCTTTATTTACCTGTGTGATGTATCCTTTTTATTGAATATAAGTCACATCAGTTACCACTTCCATATACAAGTCAACGGTTTTTGCTGTATGAGGTTTATTTAGTACAGCCATCATCCTTATCTGATTTCCTATTTCCAGTGATGCTCTTGGAAGAAAACCCATGCCTGCAGTCAGGGCCAGCCTCTCCTCACCCATGACAATGAGCGTTTGACTGTCTGCCTGTGTGATTTGTCCATTCTGGACTTTCTACGTTGACGAAGTCACATAGTAATAGCATTATGCATTTGTTGTCTTTCTTTGTCTAAGATTTTCAGGACTCAGCCAGGCTGGAGTGTGTGCCAGTCAGTGCTTTATGGCTTCTTATAGCCGAATAGCATTCCCCTGTGGAGATATGCCTTACTTTGTTTAGAAGTTGGTGGACATTCAGATGGCTTCCCCTTTTCGGGCATTATTACCACTGTTCTTATGAACATTTCTTGTGGGGTTCTGTGTGGGTGTGTTTTGTTTCCTTGGGTGTACAGCTTACACACCTAGGAGTGGATCCGCTGGGTTCTTTGGTAACTGATGATGAGTTGCCAGTGTTCCTCAGGGTCTGCACCACTCTACATTCCTTCCCACAGTATGGAAGGATTCCAGCTTTCCGGCATCCTTACCCATTTTCTAACTTGAGTTTGTTATTCTTGTTGTGTTAATAGGACCTTTCTTTTCATGTACCTATTGGCCATTGTATATCTTACACGGAGAAATACCAATTCAAAAACTTTGCTTGTTTTGAAGTGGATTATCTTTTTTTGTTTTTGTTTTGTTTTTTGAGACAGGGTTTCTCTGTGTAACAGTCCTAGCTGTCCTGGAACTAGCTCTTGTAGACCAGGCTAGCCTCAAACTCAGAGGTCCACCTGCTTCTCCCTCCCGAGTGCTGGGATTAAAGGTGTGTGTCACCACCACCTGGCTAGGATTATCTTCTTTTTAAAAATCAAACAGATATTTATTGTGTAGAAATACATACATACATACATACATATATATATATATCCCTAACAAACAGAGCTATTCTCTCATTCCCTCATCTTCTTAAATACCCCTGGTATAAAGGACATTATTATACCCTAGTAAAACACCCAGAAGTCCAGGCGATGTCCCATCCACAGATTCTTTGGTATCTACCAGCTGCACTTTCATGTAGCCGTCTGCCGGGTGGTCCTTGTATTCTGTTTCCCATTTAAGCTTTATCACTGGCTTTCCTACCCACTGAGAAAAAGTTGGGGCTAAACTCATCATGAATAACCAACACCGCAAGCCATGTAGGTTAATAACTGCTGCCCACCCCTTGTGACTGGAGCAGCTGCTGCATGCCCCAGAGAAATGCGTTGTCTTTTTATTTCTGACTTTTAGAGATTTTTTTTAACACTGCTAAACCTTTATCAGGTACATGATTTGCATATCTGCCTTTGCTGAATTAGTTAAAAATATAAAACTTTTCAGAATGTTTCTATTTTGCCACTATGTGACGCTAAGTCCTACCATGTCTATACCTGCTAATTTTTGGAAGGCCAACCAAATTCACGCTTGGAATGGGGGCAAGCAGGAAGATCCGCACTTGTGGAGGGTTTTACTGTGGAGGTCTCGCATCAATCTTTCCCACCACCACCTTGAGGAAGGCTACAGTTCCCTCTCCCATGGTGGAAGGTGGCGTCAATGCTGAACACGCATGTTGTGGCTTGTGGGTTCCTAGTCTGGCAAAACCTGGTCCTAGTGTGCAATGAGAGCCATTAAGACTGGAAGACTCGGGATTGCAGAGTGCAGTTTCCTGGAGACTCGCTGTCAGAAACATAGTTAAGGGCACTGCAGGAAGAGATTCTTGCTAATTGAGTTGTAAAGTGACTTCATCTGAGCTGAATATTACTGAATTGTCTCAGGCTGCTATCAGTGAAGCCAGGCACATTCCTGGCACCGTAACTGCAGAGTCTGGTGTAAAACTCCACATACCACACTCATGGCTCTGTTATTTGCAGCACACTAGGAAACTAACCAGGTTGACTCAGGCACATCATGGCGATCACAGCTCAAGATGGCTGCTATAGGCCACATAGTTTATCACACTTTTAGGCAGGGTAAGAGGGAGACACTGTTTCTGCTTCAGAATTGCAAGGAAGGTTGTTTATAGGACAGTTCTTGTGGCTACAAACTTGCCTGTTGGAGGTGCTGTGACGAGAAGCATTGGCAGAGCTAGCCATAGTCACCCTTTGTCCACTTTCCACTGTCATCTCAACACTACATCAGGCAGAGAAGCCCCACATGGAGGCAAAATAGGGAAAGACGAACTGCAGCTGATGAAGGACAGACTACAACTGATGATGATGGAAGCCGAGAAGGGAAGAAGAGTGGGCAAAATACTACTGTCCTCGAGACCTTTATAGAGGGACAAGTGAACTTGTTTGCACTTGGACTAAGCCATGTTCACTGCCCTCTTGCCTGCAGTGGGAACATTCTCTTCTGCTGGTGTAGGTTTTTGTCAGTACCGGCAA
>PVIU01000267.1:50246-188666 GCA_004026605.1 Ondatra zibethicus
TGTGGTGTGTGTGGTGTGTGTGTGTGTGTGTGTGTGGTGTGTGTGGTGTGGTGGGTGTGTGTGTGTGTGTGTGTGTGTGTGTGTGTGTGTGTGTGTGTGTATGTGAGGGGGGGTGGTACCTGGACAGAGGCAGAGGAGGACATCAGGTGTCTTGTTGTATCACTTTTCGTCATATTCCTTTGAAACAAGGCTTCTCACTGAATCTGGACCTAGGCTGACAGGTGAATCACTGCATGGGCATTACAGGCTCATGTGGCCACACCCAGCTTTTAATGTGGGAGCTGGGATCTGAACTCAAGTCTTCACGCATGCGCATAGCTGTATGCTCTGTTCTCTCTCCTTCTGTGCACTTCACATGGTTCAGTCATTAGCTACTGAGTCAGTCCTCATCATTTTCCATAGCTTCTAGTGATTTGGTCTAGTATACTCTTCGTGCCATCTTAATTCTGACTCTAGATTCTCTTCATTGATGGGCAAGTAAAAATAATCTCAATCAATTGGTGTGGAGTTCTCTCGGGCTTGTTCACAGTTCCGTAAGAACGCCACTCTCTGGTTTGCAGCTGTGATTGGTCCTTAGCAGCAGGAGCTCCTTGAAGGAGGGTGTGTGTATCAACCATGCTTGCATCTTTAAACCCATGCCTGGGCTTAAAACAGATCCCTGTATGCAGTAAATAGTGACAGGATTTAGTTAGGTCATTGAACTACAGAGGAAAATATTTCAGAAGACACTAAAAATACATCAAATGGCTTTTCTTCTGTTTCCAACAAGATTCTGAGAATTTTATTTCAGGGACAGCCAATGGTAGTGGTATAGAAATTGATGTCACACTCAGTAAATCAATGAACTTCTTAGATCTTTTATGTATCCTAATTTCAATTCTGGGTTTTTGTTTGGTTTGTTTGTTTTGGGTTTTTTGTTTTGTTTTTGACATAAGGGCCAAAAGTAAATGTTTCTCTATTCAAATAACTGGGCTAGATTGAGGAAATGACCTTGTGAATTTAGACACACTGAAAATATCTTACATTAACTTCTCTCAACTCTAGTTCTGTTGCTTTTGTGGTCTGTGGCCATGACACCTGTCAGAGCCATAACTGTGTTTGAAGATCTCACGAGAAATTCTCTGAAGAATGCATAAGTCGATATTAGTCAATATTAGTTATCTCTACTTACTGTGTGAGCCAGGTACTTTTCATTGAGTTACATTACTTTTCATTCATTACACTTGTTCTTGGTTTTATGCTACTAATGACTTTCTAAGGTTTGCTATGCCCATTGGTCCGGGTGGGGTGCAGGCAACAGGATAAGATATTTTTGGCCAAGATAACATAGCTCATAAGGTGTTGAGGCCAGGATTTGGACACAGAACCAAAAGAAAGCTATGCCAAGTTAATAACGCAAATATGTATTTATAAGCAAATTTGGCACAAAGTACATTATATAAAACAATGACAAAACCATAACCGCATGTGCATAGTCATAAATGAGATAGAGTTTACAAACCATTATATTGAATGTTATTATTTGTTGGGATTGTATTTCCTGTAGTCCTCTCCATGAAAAGGAGACTTAACACTAGGATCTTTAATAAACATATATATCTATTAATTTATATATAGTCCAGCTTTAATAAATAAGTATTATAATTAGGTTTTATCCTAAGAATATTTTGAAAAAGAAATCATGATTCTAGCCGGGCGGTGGTGGAGCATGCCTTTAATCCCACCCAGCACTTGGGAGGCAGAGGCAGGTAGATCTTTGTTAGTTCGAGACCAGCCTGGTCTACAAGAGCTAGTTCCAGGACAGGCTCCAAAGCTACAGAGAAACCTTGTCTCGAAAAACCAAAAAAAAAAAAAAAAAAAGAAATCATGATTCTTATGCTACCCATCATAAGAAATACAGATTGTAATATATACATATATTTAAATCTTTATTAAAATCTATCTATATAACATTGAATTTTATAGCTTAATCAAATCTTATGACTAATGAATGTTGTTTTATATATACAATTAGCATTTTAAGGTTTTATGAAACATTTAATATACCCAAAGATATCATTTTAGAAGGTTTTAAAATGCTTAGAGTACTTACATTAATAAGATAGTGTGTTTGTATTAGATCTTTTAATATATCAATACTTAGATTTGTAAGTCTGCAAATGCATTTTAATTGGCCGTGCCAACAAATAATTTTATCACATAACAAAGTAAATCTTTTCTAAAAGGAGAACTGAAGTGGTCCCAGCTTGTTAAAAAAATTATTTTGACAAAAACAACATATGAAAACAATTATCATAGACACGCAGGACAGAGTTACACAAAATCTAAGTGCACCCGCTTTAGAAAAAGAACCAAACAGTAGCAAGTTTACATAGCTCTGTTTCTCTAAGGTGTAAGGGTTAGTAACACAGAAAGGTGAATCTCCCTTCCTCCATCCCTCCCTTCCTCTTCTTCCTCCTCTTGCTGCTGCTGCTCCTCCTTCTTCTTCTTCCTCTCTCTCCCTCTTCCTCTCTCTCTCTCTCTCTCTCTCTGTCTCTCTCTCTCTCTCTCTCTCTCTCCCTCTCTCTCTCTCTCTCTCTCTCTCTCTCGCTGAGGGGGAGTCATTTTCTGTTGTGTCTCAGGTTGCTTTCTAGAAGGTAAGGAACTGGCATAGGGTACGGTACTATGGTACGTGAGGGATTGGGTTTACTATAACATCCCCCGGAAAGTCGCATGACCCAGGAGCAGAGTATGTGAGAAGTGTCCGTTTTGTGCCAGTGGTTCTCAGATATTTAGTGGGTTTTTGGTCAGAAAAACAGAAGCAAAGGACACAGAACTTATGCTTAACAGGCTCAGCCAAAAGACTGACAGGAGCCTGAAGATGGCCTTCAGCACAAATCCTTAGGACACTGGGGAGGGGTGCAGTCTAAACAGAGACAAAGGAGTTTGGGACTAGCTTGTGTAATAAAGACAAGTTAATGTGAGCTTGGGATAGGTAGGAGGTAAATAAGGGAGGTCAAAGGAAGAAATAAGTAGGGCATTTTTAGAATTTATCTTTAGTTTTGATATAAGCTCTGATTTTTAAAATTTAGCTTCTTACTTCAGCATCTCCTTTTAACTCACTGTAGTATATTTTTAAGACTCATTATTATGAATTACCAGTTTTTTTTTTCAGACCATTTCACATTTTAATTAAAGCAGACTGCCTAGTTGTGATTTTTAAGACTCTTATCATCTATCACTTTGTTAATCACACAAGATAAACCAGTTTGGGGGTAGCAAATATTCCGGGGACTCAAAGTCAGGTTATGCCCCCCACCCCGCCCCCCCACCCCACCCCACTCGTCCCCGCAAATGCTTGCAAATTGAAATTCAATAATTGTCCCATACAAAGCCAGCGGGAGTCCTAGTGCCAGTTTCCTCCTTTATAGAAACTGTCTTCTGCCCCTGTCCCCACTGCTTTCTCTTCTCCTCTTGACAAAAGTAACTCAGGGGAGGAAGGGTTAATTTTAACTCACAGTTTGAAGATGGAGCGGAAGTCCTGGGAGTTGAAGGGGCTCCTCTCAGCTGTGGCGGAAGTGTGAGTCAGCTGGTCTCGTATTCACAGCTTGCTTTCTTCTTTCCCCCTATTTGTTCAGTATGGGACCCCAGACCAAAGGATGCTGTCACCTCTGTTCAGGGTGCCCCGCCCTCCCTCCTGCTAACCCCCCCTGGAGAAACCCTCGCAGATAAACCAAAAGGTGTGTCTTGTTTATAATTCTAAGCCCAGTCAAGGTGACAGCGAAGATTTATGATCACAGCCCTCCAGCTGGACCTCTATGTTTCAGAGCAATGAAAGCATAGCCTAAGATACTCAGCAGAGCAATGATGGAGAATGAAGAACAGTGTGTGGGAGCATCTACCTCAAGATCAGCCTTGTCAGGGGGGACTTAAAGATGGTGGTTTACCTCAGTGGTGCCAGCGGGAGACCACTTAAACTATGAGTTCACAGAATTCAAACTTTTACAGCAGAGAAAGAAGCCTATTAGATTCTCACCCAAACCAGCCTTCTTCAGGAATCAATGTGAATTAACTGTGGGCACTAGACAGTAAGAACTGACTCACGTGACTGCCTTCTGGTCTTCATATGCCTGTGTTAATCCCACAGATGGGAAGAGAAAGGCCAGCGACCCAAATCATCATGGTCAAATCAATTAAAGCAAGCAATTAATTAAAGCAAGCTTTTTTATTTGTGCACACGGCCTTCCTCCCCCAAGGCAGGGTTCAAGAGGTTAGTTATCCTTGACTGTGAGGAAGACATGGTTTTTATAGGCGGGGTTACAGGAGCAGAACATAACAGGTGGTCAGAACAAGGTAATCCTAACAGGCAGTCATAACAAGCTAGTCATAGGTGGTCATATAACCTTGAAACAAAGGTAAGGTTGCAAGATGGTTATAAACAATGTTTTGAGACAAAGATGTGGTTGCCATCTCCTGGAACAGGCAGTATAGAAACATTGGTAGTTCAGGTTACAGGTGGGGCATAGCCCATTCCTTGAGAAACAGAGATTGAATCATAAACAGGACTGAATCTCATTTATCTTTACTACAAGATGGCTTTCAAGCCTGAGCTAGAGGCTAGCTAGTTTCTCACATGTGCACATACATGTAAACCCCCACACACATGCACCTGCCCACATACACACCTACATAGTTACATGAATCCCACATACAAATATCCATAAACAACTCACACCCCTAAAATAGTCTACAATTATATACCCATTAAAATGGCAAGAGATGACATTTCTTGTAAGAGAGAATTCATTTGAGGTGTTCAGTGTTACTCAAGTAACACAGAGTACATGGTAGCTGCAGTGGTAGATGAAAGGAAAATAAAAGCAGTCTCACCTTTTGTATATTAAAGGTGGTGAGTCTGTGGGTGAATTTTTGGATTTACTTTATTTACAGAGTATCTTTACCAATATGGATAGAACAGTGGTTTTGATTTTAAGGACTTGAAAACAAAAAACCAAAAAGCTTTACAAAGCCACGCATTTGGTTTCTCGGACAAAATCCCTACCACGAGCTTTAGGAGCCAGAAAGATGGGGAAAAGGCGCAGCTGCACTGCGGTATGAGGGCCACAGTGAGAGACAGAGCTAGCCCCGTGCATCCAACACATGCACTTTGCCATAATGAACGCTCCTTCTGTGCTTGTCACTGAAGCCCAGAAGGCCAAAAAGGCCCATTATATTAATGCCCAGTGAGAGGACATGGCTCAGTAAGTATTCTGGTGATAATTTTCTTTGTCAGTAATGTATATTTCAAGCTCACATTAATTTATGTACTAGTGAGCTATAATTTAAGATGTAGTGAGCTATTACCAATTGTTTCAGGTACGGGCAGGCATGTGGTTAGAATCTTTTTGTTAAGTCCCCCCCAAAAGGAAGAAGTCTAAGCCCAATGTAATTCAGTTCTTATCTCCTTAGCTGAGGTCTTGGTTGGTTTCTTCCTATGTTTCTTGTTTCTTACCTATAACAAGTGTGCGTGCGTGTGTGTGTGTGTGTGTGTGTGTGTGTGCGTGTGTGCGTGTGTGTTAGCATAAGAGCTGGAGAAGGCATAGGTAGGTTTCAGCTGGCATTCTGTGTTCCTATTCTAAGGTGAGAGAACCAAGACTAGAGTTAGATCCAGCCTCCTGGGCAGTAGAAGGGCTCTCTGGGGTCAGCTAATAGAATATTGCCCCAGCCTAAGCAAGGAGTTAAGTTAAAAAAGTTAAAATTCCCAATTGGTAGAACTAGATTTGAACTCCTTCAGCTACTACCAGTATTTTCCTAATCTACCTCTGGGACCTGTTTAGGGACCAACGAGCAGATGCTTGGGGAGGAAGCCCCAGAATAAGGTCTGTGTCCCTTTCTAAGGCAGCTTGTTGCTAGTTAATGACTACAGCTTTGAGGATCTCTGTTGGCCTGGCCAAAGTTCTCACTCCTTAGAGAGGTCATTGATCTTCCCCCTCCTTAGCTGGGGAACTGTCCCTCCCCAGTGAACTTGGCTGTCACCTCCAGGTCAGCAATTCTTCACAGCACCCTCTGGCTTTGGAGACTTTGTACACCTTTACCCAGCCCAAGGTTCCGGATACAGATGTGGACACTTGTTCGTAGGTAGAGGTTTTCTGTGCCGCAGCCACTTTCCAAATGACCAACATGGAGACTCAATATTAATTACAAATGCTTGGCTAATAGCTCAGGCTTATTACTAGCCCTTACACTTAAATTAACCCAGATTTTTTTATCTATGCTTTGCCTCATGCCTTGGCAGCTTTTCTCAGTATGGCATGCCCACCTTGCTCTCTGCATCTGCCAGCAACACTCTAACTCCTTTCCTCTTCATCCTAGTATCGTCAGTTTCATTGCCCCCCCATGTTATTCTGCATTGCTGTGTAAGCCAATCAGCTTCTTTATTAACTAATGAGGGTAATACAGATTCACGGTATACAGAAGAATTATTCCACTTCACTTGTTGGCATGGAAACAGTAAATAAGAAATAAGCCAAACATCACAAACAAGATAGGCAATGCGTCACTGAAACGATTGCTCCTAAGCAACTGGGAGACAGTGAGGACCAGAGAGTTGAACAGGTTGTTTGGTAAACAAAGGAGGAGGCAAACATTTCATTTGGTTGTGTGAGTCCAGAACATTCCATTAGTCATGGACATGCATTCAGAAGATGCCTTTCTGCTTATGCACTAACACACTGGCTTTATACTTCAGGGACCGCCAGAATCAAGTTGTCCCAGGGCTTGATGAGTTTCCCTCCCGGCTGCCGTTGCTGCCTTTAGCAGACGTCTGTAGTTAGTGAAGGCCTAATGAGGGGCTTGAGTTGCTGCCGTTGTCCTGAATCTGGTGTTTCCAAATTTTCTGGAAGCTAAAGTAAAACACACTCACTTTCAAGCTGTTCCCCTAGGCTAAGGTTGCTCCCCAGACCATCTTAGGTCAGGGTGCCAGCTGCGAACCTTCAATTGCTTCCTCAGAGCTTGGGTGACATTTCTGTTCTTCGCAATGGAAGGAGAGCTGTTAGGGTCCTGTGGCATTCAACTTCAAAGAGCGTGATAGAAATCATCATTACCAAACATAGTGCTCTCTTTATTCATCATGCATGACTCTCCACCATTCCACAAAGCAGTCCTTTTGTTTCTCCCATAAAAATACATATCTGGCTAAAGGCTGAAAAAAAAGAAAGAGTACAGTTTTTCCTAGCCAGCCTGCGCTTGTATGGGTTGGAGATGATTACAGGCATAGTTCTTGTTCATTGTTAGTGTACATGCAAAGGTTGAACATGTAGGGTCTGCTGTTCAATGTAGCAATTCTGGGGCTGCTGGTGTTATTGGTTTTGAGTACATACAGACACCTTTATTTTTATATACCAAGATTCCTTTTACATAAAAGCACAAAATTTTCCTGAAGCAACAGGTTGATATTCTATGAAACAGTTGAACACAGGCAATTCACAAAGCAGAAAATGAGGATATCATGCCTTTTAAATTTATTTAAAATATTTTGAATACTTGATATCTTAACTATTTATGAACCTCTAACTCTGGATTTTAACATAGTAACTACATTGGGTTGATGTTTCAGATCTTCTGTTTTATAGCTACACTTTGGGAAATATCTAAATATCAAAATGTATCAATGCAAAATATATAGAAGAGCAAAATTTAGGTAAAGACTAAGGTTCTTCAAAATGAATCTTGTGAGGTTCGTCCACTTGGACTAGAAGTAGGTGAAGGGTGGTTACCTGCATTTTGAATGAAGATTATCTTTAGCTCGTTATAATTGAGTTCCCTTGTCATTGCCCTGTGGTGACTAACTGTACCCCTATGACTCTGAGTTTTTCTAAACTATTTGAGTTTCTGCATTTGCATATTCAGCGATATCCTCTTTGAATCTTCCTGTGATTTGGTCATTTTCTCCTTCTAGCAAGCATGTCACTTATCAGGCTAACATGTCACGCAGGAAGAAAGATATGATATTCATCTAACTCATTTATTCCTTGATTTAAAAAGAAAGGTGTGTATGTTGAGGGGAAGGCAAGGCAGAGCAGTTAGATGTTATTTGAAGTAGTTGGAACAAGATAATACAAAAATCTTAATATTTTATGAGTTTTAGTGATCAAAGGCATTGTTGAGCCTTCATACAGTGGGTGGTTTTCACATAGACATATTAAGGCAAGATTTCAGAGAATCTATAGTATTTCTTGTCTCTTTTTTCCTTTTAAAAATTATTTATAAATAACTTAGGATTTATTTCTGGAGTTTTCCATGAAATATTTTAAGAATGAGATTCATGTAGGTTACCAAAACTTCAGTACATAAGACAGAGGTTCAGGGCTACTGGACATGTAAAATCCTTGGATTATTGAGATTAGTGAGAGGCCCTCCTAGCCAGAGGATGTGTTTGGTTGTCAGGGGAACCAACCAACCTTGTGATTCAAGGCATTCCTAAGGGAGGGGGTTTTGGGGACCAGCCTATACAAAAGTACCTCTTGCCAGGGTAAAGGCATGGGGTTTAGAAATATAGTAAAGAATATGAAGATGCAAAGGAAAATAATAAAACAGAAACATATAGGATAGTATCGGGAGGGAATTCCAGTGAGTACTGAAATTCACCCATGTTTAATTTCCAATTGCTTTAAATACCTTTGACCCCAAAAAGTAGAAGTAAGAAAAAAAACTGCATTAACATGATACAAGGAAATGAACAGACCAACTGAAGGTCGCGGGCTACATCCATAGTTAAACATTCTGTTGCTAGAACAAAACAAGTCATGCTCACACCCTAGACCAAAACATTCTGTAAGCAAACCACTCCCTGGGTGGAATTCAGTTATCTCCATAAGGGAACAAGAGCTTAGCTGGATCCTTGGACTTTTGTTTGAGATAGGAGCAATCGACTTCTCTTTTCCTGGAGTACAAGGGCTGGCTATTAGCCACACCTGTTGACAATAACTCTGAGAGAGCTGAACTCTCTGATCTATATCTAAGTGGGACCTCTGAGATAGAGGCATGATAACCTTGAAGGAACTAGAGGTAAGTTCCAACTCTCTGACCATTGGTCAAAGGGGAAATCGGCTCACATTTTTGGGCCTCCACAAGGGGAAAAGAGTTTATAAACCAGTAGTCAATAATGTAACCAATCATGTCTATATAATGAAACTTTTATAGAAGGCTTAAGTTTTAACACTTCTAGATAAATGAACAAATTGAGCTTTTGGAAAGCGGCATGCCACAGGGCAGGGAAGTTCTGTACCCTTTCTCCCACTCATGGGCCTGGGTGTCAGCTCCCCTGACCATTCGTCCCTGTGCTTTGTAATATCTTTAAGGTTTAGTTCAGTTTTGTAATCTGTTCTAGCAAACTAATCGAACCAAAGGCAGGGCCATAGGAACTGTGATTTAGAGAAGTTCAGCCAGAAACTCAAGCTGTCTAGGGCTTATGATCGATGTCTAAAGTAGAGCAGTTTCGTGAGACGGCACTTAACCTGGGGACCTGGAGATTTTTTTAATAATCCTTCTGTTTGCATAATTACAAAGTTCAAATATAAGGAAACTGGGATCAGAAACTTCATAAAAGGACTCTTGAGGCTGGGGAGATGGCCCAGAGGTTAAGGGCATTTAGTGCTTTTCCAGAGGACCCAAGTTCAATTCTCAACACCCACTTAGGGATGCTTACAACAGCCTGTAACTCCAGCTACTGAGATCTGATGCCCTCTTTTGGCCTCTACAGACACTGCAATCATGTGTGCAACACCCCCCCCACATATTTACATAATTAAAAATAAAATACAATCTTTTTTTAAAAAAAGACTCGATTTAATAGAGTTAAGCATGCTGGAATAATGATTGAAAAGCATTTGATAATATTGGTGCTCTAAAATGTGGTACCTGTCAAAGTGACAGTAAATTAGCTAGATGCAGTACCACTTACCCATAATCTCAGCACTAAAACAGGAGGATTTCAAGGTTGAAACCACCTGGAATATATAGAGAGACTTGTCTAAAAAACCAAACAGAAATTATTTTTTCCATTAAAATTATAAAAGATGCATAAGCAGGTAAATTTATTATAAATTATTATAAAAATTTATCTTTTAAAAGATTTATTTACTCGTGTGTGTGTGTGTTTGTGTGTGTGTGTGTGTGTGTGTGTATTGCACCACATGAGTGCAGGTGTCTAAGTGGTGAAATGAAGTCAGCTTCCTTGAATCTGAAGTTCCGGGTGGTTGTGAGACACTCCATGTGGGTACTAAGAACTGAACCTGCATCCTCTGTAAGAGCAGCAAGTGTTCTTAACCATTGAACCATCTCTTTAGTCCCCAAAACTTATTTTGTAAAAAGCACTTGTGAGGAAAATACAACTATAAACGAACTACAAAATACGTAGCAGGTCTCTGCTATGGATAAAGTATAAGGTGGCCTGTGGGAAGAGTTATAGTGGGTTGCAAAGATGATGTATTTGGGAATGTGGATGTATTTTAGTGTTAGAGCACTTCCTGAGCATGCACAAAACTGTAGCACAAATTTTAGTTTGTCTTAATAATAAAAACCCTGAGTTGGATATTAAGGGGCAAAAGCTGAGAGATCAGAGAAGCAGAGTGGCCAGCCACTAGAGAGCTATCACCTCTACCAATGCTCAGATCAAAGGGGTGATCCCGGCTCCAGACTGTGTCCTCTGACTGCACCTCAGATGTCATCTTCAGACTGCACTACTCCTCAAGCTGCACTGAGCCCCTGTCTCCTCCCATCTTATATTCCTCTCTGCACCCAGCATCGCTCCTGTCTCCACCTTCCTAGTGCTGAGATTAAAGGCGTGGGATCCCAAATGCGGGAATCACCTTTGTGTGAGCTCTGTTTCTGTTTTAGACAGATTCCATCTTGTGTAGCCCAAGGTAGCTTGAACTAACAGAGATCCCTCTGCCTTTGTCTTCTGAGTCCTGGAATTAAAGGTGTGTGCCACCACTCCCTGGCCTCTAGTGGTTTAGTTCTATACTCTGATCTTCAGGCAATCTTTATTTGTTAAAACACAAACAAAATATCACTACGTGAAACCTGGACTTGCTGTTCGGTACTACAGAGAGAAAAGGAGAGAGATGAAGAGAGGCAAGGAGAGCAAGGAGCTTCTGATGATGAATCTTTTCTTTCCCATAGTTGTCTTTGATGATGTGTCGTTATAATAGAGAGACCCGATGAGGAGGAAATCAAAGCAAAATCTTTCATGTGAAGGATTTTTTTTTACATTTTTTAATGCGTGCTTCCTATTTACTACCTTCTGGATTTTGCGACTCTAAACTTTATAGATTTGCAAGAGATGGTCTAAACAGCTTTTCTTGCCATTGAAATTTGCATTCTACAGTACTTTCTCATTAAATTATATGCAAGAGATCTAAAAGTGTTTTCTCTGTCTTCCCTGTTTTCCTTAGGCATTGTCATAGGAGTCTTGGTTCGTGGACACAGTGAGCTCTCAAATCTGGATAAATTCTACTTTGCTTTTCCTGGAGAAATTCTAATGAGGATGCTGAAGCTTGTCATTTTGCCACTGATTATATCCAGCATGATCACAGGTACTTTGTGTTCTCTGATTATTTAAGGAGCCCATGAGAACCTTGGCTGTTCTTTACTAAATATGGAAAAATAAAAATGCATTAGGTGTATCATACAGGCATGCATACAGATCACACACACACACACACACACACACAGAGAGAGAGAGAGAGAGAGAGAGAGAGAGAGAGAGAGAGCTCATTTGCAAAGCACATTCCCTTGATTTGAAGTGTAGTGGGATTCTTAAAGTGGCATTGCTTCATTGTGTCACTGTCCCTCTGGCACTGTTGACCCCAGCTCAACCCTTCATTTGTTCAGCATGTGATGTCTTGTGAGCAGGATGCCATTTTTAAACATATTATGTATAAAATTCTATCTAGGGCACAGAATGGGGAAATGCATATTTGGCCATGGAAATGTCAGCTTATGTCCTCAGGAAAAACGCAGTTGTCAATTTCGATCAAATTTTCAGTAGCTGGCTCCTTTGGTTCCCAGCTTCAGCTCTCTGGCCCACTAACTGCTGGGCAGCTGTTCTGAAGGTGCCTCTCCTCCTGGCTCATCACCCACTCCCTCTCCCACAGAGCTCAGCGCTAGCTCTATGTACCTGCCCTGCAAGCTTGCCATGGCGTCAGCAGCCAAGAGCTATGGGAAAGGTTTAATTAGAGTTTGCATCCTAGTCTAAAAGGCTAGTATGTTTAAATCTGCCCTTACAACACAGTTGGATTTAGAAGTGTATTTCTCCTTTGGGTCATTATGGCAAAATGAAACATGGCAGAGTTCCTTCAAACTGCACCAAGCATTCTTATGTACAGATTGACATATTTTTTTAATGACACTTATCTGGAGTTGGTATGCTGCTGTATACCTTCTGTGCTTCTTACACTGACTTTCATTCTGGCACTTGATGAAATGTGGCATGATGTCTGTCACTAGTGTTATGGGCTTTAAAATGCAAGGTGTTATGTAACTATGCAATTAGGAGCCTTGACATGTCCTCCTTCCAGAACTCTCTTCTCAGTGTTATGGCAAAGGCTCTGTCTGTTGAGTCTGACATTAGAGGTGGTAGTGAGTGTCAGCATTGACTGTCATCCACCACATTCTCTGAAAAGCTGTCACATTTACCTACTCCCAAGCACCAAAGTCCAGGCAGACCAGAGCCCCATGGGATCATTTTTCTTAAGTGGCATTGCTGTTCTTGGCTTATTAGAAACCTAAAGAGAACATTTAATTACTTTTACTTATGGGTTTAGTTATGGTTAAAAATTGCCAGTTTCTTTCAAGCCTAGTAGCCTGAGGGGTTGGGGCAGGGGAAACAGAAGATCCATTATTTGTCTCATATAATGTTTGCTTATTTAAATTATTGAAAGCATTTGAAGTTTGGAAGATTTCTTATAAATACCCAGATTTTTGGCATTAAAAAAAAATCAAATCTGCAAACAGGGCCCGTGCTTCCCCACATCAGTAGTGTCCTGGAACAAGAGACAACTGTTTGATTTAGCTGGCACAAATGCATTTGAGGACACCAAAGTCACCAACCAGCATTCCATATTCCATACTCTATCGTTGCCTGCCTGGCTCCTGTAAGCACTGCAGATATAACTTAGAATTTCCTCCTTGTTGAAGATCCTCAAATCAGTTCTTGCATTCTTTTAGACACTATGAAGTCTTGGGCTTCTCTCTCAAGAAAAATATTCACAGGCTGGAGGAATGGCTTAGAGGTTAAGAGCACTGGCTTCTCTTCCCGAGGTCCTCAGTTTACTTCCCAGCAGTCACACGGTGGCTCACAACCTGTAGTGAGATCTGATGCCCTCTTCTGGTGTGCATCCATCCATGCAGATAGAGTACTTGTATACATAAAACAAAATACATAAATCTTCTTTTTAAAAAAAATTCACATTTGTATGTATAGAGAATATTTTGCATGTATCTATACAAAGCTTATAAGCTATGTGATGTATGACATGGTTTGATTAAAAAGCAAACAAGCAAGCAAAACCCAACCCAGAATAGACCAGAATTCATATAGAAAGCCAAAGTTTAGAAGAAAGGGTAAAAATATGTGTATGAATATACTGCTTCTATAATGGTGTGTGTTTGGACAGTATCGTTCTTGGCAGTAAATAACTCTTCCAGATTTGCAGGCTGGAGGTTTTCGTGTGTAGCTTGGCCTTGCAAATTATGTAAGGAAATAATTTACAGCTCTCGGATTCCGTCAGTAGCCCAACTCCTCTATCCCAACAGTGGCCCACAGCTCTTCACTTCCCTTTTGCCAATTGCTGGGAGCCAAAGCAAACACATACCTTATGTTTTGGATATAAAATAGAAAGGTCAAAGGTTTGTGGGACATGAGTAGAAGCAGAGGGCAATGTCACATGTGTGTGTCTAATTGTCAGGTTAGCCTGGGAGAGTCGACAAGAATGTGGGAAAGAGGACTCATTTATACCTTTTTTATTACCATGTCAACTTAGAAGCACGCTGGAAGGGAACATGTTCTGATATTTCCAGCTAGTAATTCCTGACAGGTTTTATCCTAAAGGAGTATATTCATAGAGACCCATTCCAAGACTCAGGTATAGGACCCTTGGGATAGTGATTTCACAATAATGCTAAGGAGTGTGAATGTGTGTTACACACATGAGTTAGCATGTTGCAACTGCTAAAGGCTGGCTTGTATACATACCAAATGGCCCATGAGAATGTTCCCAGTATAGCTCAGAACAAAAGAAAGAAACAAATTATACAACACAAAAGACATTGTGGTCGTCTGGGCTTTATTATATAGTATCTGCATTTTTAAAAGTTAACCCAAAACTGAAAGATTAACAGCCTTTCAATGAGAATAGAAATAAAATATGCTCCATTATGCTTTCTTCACATTTTTGAGGTGAACACATGTTATTTTCATTATGATGTTTCTTTGTCTTGTTTCATATTTTCTTTTGTTTAAGAAGGAAATGGAAGAGTGGATGAATTCTTCTCTGTGTACTTCAAACTGTGTCTACTTTTCTCCTGCCTTCTTCCCTTCCCCAGCTGCTTTCCCCGCCAAAGCAATGCCACTTTTACCCTGGCATGCCAGTCCTTCTCTAAGCCCTACACTCATCTTTGCCTCTGCACCCAGAGATAGGGTGATCCCATTACAAAAGCCTTTCCCTAGGGCAATAGCCTTAGTCCATTCCTGGAGGGGTAGGATGGGGGTAGGAGCATGGGAGTGGGGGTTACAACAGAAGAAAGTGTCAGGGAAGCTGCAGGTTGGGGGCGGGGTTTAGTCAGTTCTCTGGGAATAGGTAGAAGCAGAAGAACTGCTAAGACTCAGACTCAAGAGCAATAGAGTGAGCTCCTGTAGGAAAAACAAAAACAACAACAAAATTAATCTGTCATCAAAGCCTCCTGTGGGATAAAACTGCATATTTTATAGCTGTATTTTTTGTTTGTTTTTGTTTTTCAAGACAGGGTTGGAGCCTGTCCTGGAACTAGCTCTTGTAGAACAGGCTGGCCTTGAATTCACAGAGATCCACCTGCCTCTGCCTCCTGAGTGCTGGGATTAAAGGTGTGCGCCACCACTGCCTGGCTATAGCTGTGGGTTTTTTTTAACATCAAGCATCCTTCTTGGTGACATGTGATTAGGAAACCATGTTTATCCAGGAAATTTGAATTTAGACTTGATAGAAATAGTATGGGGTGATGTTATGAGAACCCACTTGTTCCTTTCCCGGCCACCCAAACTCCTGAAATAATTACACAGAAACCATATTATTTGCAATACTGTTTTGCCAGTAGCTTAAGCGTATTTCTGGCTAACTCATATCTTAAATTAACCCATCTTCATTAATCTGTGTATGCCACGAGGCTGTGGCTTACCAGGTAAATTTCCAGTGTCTGTCTCTGGTGGGGCTACATGGCTTCTCTCTCCTTTGCCTTCTTCCTCCCAGCATTCACTTTAGTTTTTCCCACCTAGCTTTACTCTACCCTATCAGGCCAAGCCTGCTTCTTTATTCATTAACCAATCATATTCACAGCATAGAGGGGGGACTCCCACATCAGGGTGATTGTTAATCGTTCAGTCAGGAGGTGATAATGTTCATATGCTGGCATATGAACAAAATGTCCTTATTTCCTGAATGCACTATGGTACTATGTAGAGGTGAACTGACTTAAGATCTCATGTTGACTTTAGAACGGAGGGTATGACTGACTTGGCGGGTCCTGCCTCCAGTCAACACCCAGGGTTTAGAGCAGCAACAACAACAACAATCCATGCACGCAGCAAATGCTTAGGAAAAATTCTTATCTATCTGATTGCTAGACCTTTTCTATCTGAGGGGGAAAATAAAGAAATATACATACTTTCTGATGGTAACTTTCTCTTTTACTCATCTTAAAAATACTCTCTGAGAACCAATCTGTCTCCACACAGCTACATTCTTTACATATAGCTACATACCTCCACATAGCCATGGCTATTTATCTCACTTACATAGCTACACAGTTCCTTCACACTCTCTCACACAGCTCTTTACAAAGTTTCTTTATGTAGCACAGCTCTCTCTCTCTCTCTCATTCACTCACACACATACTTCTTCTTTATCATTTGCTCACTCTTTACTCACCCATTTCCTCCCTCACACCTCTCTCAGCTTCTTCTTCATCTCTCACTCAGTACGCACACATGCACACGCACACACACATACGCACACATGTGCATGCGCACACACATGCACACACACGTGTACACACACATACCCACGCACATGCACACACACGTGCACACACACACTCACATTCTGCTCACCTCATTCCAGCAGCCCTCTACATAGCTCAAAGCAGCTGCCTCCTCTTCACTGCTATTACTCCTCTCACAGCCAAACCCTGGACAATTGTAAGTTACATTTTCAGGGCCCGACCCATTCTCATAACACAAGATAAATCATGTAGTTTCTCTTAGCCTAGAGATGTCACATTGACCAATCAGTGAGTTATGCTTGACAATACATATAGCTCTCAGTTGGTGAGAGTTCCCAGACAGTAAACAATTGGCTGAACCTTGAGCCTGAGACTGGGACTGTGTGCAAAAAGCCAATTCCTGAGAAAGTTATGTCTACTAAATTTGCTTTTGTTCTGACCTTGAATCAGCAAAACACTTGGGGAAATGGCCTTGTGTATTTGTCTCTAGAGGTAACCAGATATTCATCTCCAGAGGCAACCAGCACGTTTTGAATTTGTTCTGGAGTCTAAAATTAGCTATGTGTGTAAAAGGCTGTCTTTGTGACTGAGAATCCTATGTCAGTCTGAGTAATATAAAATATTGTAGTATTATTTCTATTCATGAAAATTATATAGTTAAACAGAAATCATCTTCCTGGCCATCCATAGCTATATGTGTGCCTAATAGTTGGAATATTTTCACGAGAAAAACACCCAAAGCTGTTCTTAGGGAAGTCATGAGGTGGCTCATGAGAGAAATTACAGAGACAAACAGTTATCTACAACCAGTAACCCCATGGCCTTGCCTGGTGGGGCCCCCCATCAGGACTCACTCATCTAGTGGGTTGGCTTGCTGAACACTAGTTGTCACCCACTGTATACCCCCCATAGCCCTCTGCAGGAGGAGGAGCATGGTATAGTGGCAGCATTTCCAGAGACAGGGTGTCATAGAAAGCCAGAATTCTCACCATGATTTACGTCCTGAAGCAAGAGAACCTTCCTGCCATGATGGAGATGTGCGTATGCCCTTTGAAAGTTTCCGTTTCTAAGCTAAGTTCTATCAAACCTCTAGAGAAATCATGGGGAAATGATGGAGCTGCCTGAGAGCTGTGGCTCCGTGGAAACCCAGGAGTGGGTCTCCATGACTCAGGAGCTTAGACCTGGGTCACATTTCTTCAGTCTGATGGCTGGAGCCCCCCACCACCAGCACAAGAAAAGATCAGCCCTTCTCATCTCATTCCGGGATTCCAAGGCACATCTTCCCGGATGCTCTTAGCTGCCACCCAGGTAAGCTGTGCTCCGTAAGGCACAGCTGTGCCCCCTCCTGTCTGTTGTGGCTGCCATCACACCTCTATCCTGACAAGGTTCCTCTTCACTCCTCCATCTAATCAAGGGTCTCAACAATTCTCCATAGAGCGAATCAGGACTGAGTGTTGCCAAGGACTTAGGCATAATCAAAAGCAGCTAAGACACCAGTATTCAGTCACTCCCAGAAAGGGCTCTTCAGGGTCTGTGCTCCTCAACAGGGCTCCTTTCTTCTTAGCCTCCTTGTTTTGAAGATGGTAGAGAAGCTTCTGCCTCCACACCAGAGTGTCCCAACATGGCTCACCTCAGGCCCAACACCTAATTCTAATGAGGAAAGGCTTCATCATCACCCAGACTTCTGTCCCAGGATGTGTGTCCTCGGTAATATGTGCCATTGGAGACAATCCACCTTAGAGAAAGCCTCCTTTGCTGTCTGGAAGGGTTGGTCTTTGCTTGTGAAGCCCATTGAAGTACTTAGCCCTAGTACCTGCTGGGTTGTTGGATCTCCACCCAGCCAGTAGATCCTGGAGAATGTCCAGGTCAGGGTGAATCAGATCGACGTTGGCTTCAGTGTGTATATCTTCCCCATATCAGAGAGAAGCTCATGTTTAACTGTTTCCTGCAAATACCAGCAGCATACAGGGGTGTGCAGAGCAAGTCAGGAAATGTCCCTTGTGAATGGCTCAGGGCATTCCAAGTTTAAGCTAAGCTGAGAAAACACCCTTCTTTCTCTCTGTTGCCATGTGTGTGAATCCCAGGACTGAGTCCATTTCCTGAGCAGGACACATCACCAAACACTAGACATCAGTATAAACTCTGCCCTCCCTTTATCAGAAACAATAGTGCCAGGATAGTGCTGGTTGAATGATTGGGCGTATATCTGCGGAGATTCTCCAAGGTATTCTGACTTTGCATTCAGAAGATTAGAATATGGCCACAGATTAGAAAGTGATTGTTACTCTAACTCCTACATTAGGGCTGCAAAATGTTTCAGGCTTGCCTTACACCATAAAAGAAAACCTCTCTTTTCCTCTTACTTCTTAACTAAGAAAAACTGAGGCCTTATATGATCTTATGGTTTTAAGGCAGGTGTAATAACTCAAGCCTCTAATCCTAGCATGTGGGAGGTGGAGACAGGAGGATCAGAAATTTAAGGCCAGCCTTGGCTGCATAGTGACATAGTGAGTTTGAATCCAATTCGGGCTACATAAAACCCTGCATAGAAAAAAAATATTAATCAATGTCTTCAGAAGGTGCTGTAGAATGTAGGGTGGAGAAGAACAAAGTGCAGTGGTTTGAAGAATCAGAAGTGTCTCACTTTTTACATTGAGTCTTGTAAAACATGACCCATCAGGTCGTTTTGACTGGTGAAGGCATTCTTTTTTATATATAAGCTTTATTATTTTAAAAAAAACCTTGAAATTAAAAAAAAAGCATCACACACTAAACTAAGCAGACTCAAAGTCTACATTCTTTTAAGGCTATCCATATTCATTTACTATGGTCTTCAGGATTCTGGAAACAATCTCATACCCAGCAGAAAGAGCCATGCTATGCACCTAGCTCAGACAGGGTTCATTCAGTTTTATTAATAAATGCTTATTAACCACAACTACATGAAAACTAACAGGAAAGCAAACACACTTCTAAGAGGGTGAATTCCAGCCCTCTTAGAACACTGGGGAGTCACTAAAATCTCTACAGTATTTCACCCTTCCTTGGAGTGGGGGACAGTTTCTTACAGTCAAGCAGAACCTCCTGGCACCAGTTCTAGCAGAAGGTGAATTCCAGAACTAAGGTCCTCTGGTAGCCAAGATGGGTATTCTCATCTGGACAGGAAGACTTGAAGATGCATGTATTAATTGCACAGCTTGGTATCGGCTGGAAGTCACCTGTTTGTAAACACAGGTGGCTGACAGCGTGAACGTGAATATCGGAAAGAAAGCATGCTCCTGAAACTTCAGTAGTTTGTTATTCCACTCAGTTTTTTATTTTAATGAAATTAACATTTCAAGATGGTTTAGAGACGGAGAGCCCTGTGTTGAAGAAGGCAAAGATATAACATCTAGAAGTAGTGGGCTCATCCTGCATTTTAAGTGCCCCCTTTTCCTTTTCCCAGCCTTGTTTGGGAATTGGAAATGAGCCGAGGTATCTTTATAAAGATGACTTAGGCATCTTCTGGAGACCATCAGGGACATAGCTTTGAAGCTAGCCGATTGACTATATTAACTTGGTTCTGTAATGCCCTCCACCCAAGGGAACTGAGTAAGCAATAGCCTTCCCATGAATGTGCTGCCTGCACAGAAACAAAATGAAAAGTGGCTGATAAGTGACCCCAATTCAGCCTCTTCCCAAGACATGGAGTCCCAGAGTATCAACCACCAGTGGGCATGCCTTCTGCTAGGACTGGTGCCAGGAGGTTCCGCTTGACTGTAAGAAACTCTCCCCCACTCCAAGGGAGGGTGAAATACTGTAGAGATTTTAGTGACTCTCCAGTGTTCTAAAAGTATAGGTCCTAGGAGACCATTAATTCAATTCCATCTTCAGTGAGCCAGGCTCTGTGGTATATCCACAACTTATAAAGTTAAGGCCCTATCCTAATGAGAAAGAAGATATTGCAATGTTTTGTGGGAATAAGGCAGTAGAGGCAACATAAGAAGGGATTTTGGGGGAAGGATAGAAATCAAATGAGAGAGGGGAAGGGAATTCAATACAGAAGGGAATGGAGGAAGCCATAGCATCTCAGGTCAGAGGTAAGATTTCAACCAACCGAAGTTCTAGAAACTTGGGCTAGGAGGGCGTAAGATGGGAGGATGCACATAAGACTTCTTACAACTCACTAAGGGCTCCAACAAGCCTGCACATTCAGGAAGAGAATTACGACAATGACATTCACCTGGGCCATTCTTTGCAAATGGACACCTTAAGGAAACTCCTCATGGAGAAGGACGCATCATAGCTAAACAGGAGAGTCAGACTTGGGAGCCATGCCGCCTGACTTTCAACACTGATTCTGCCATTCACAGTGGACCCCAGATACATTACTGGTACTCCACTGTAAAAACTGTATCTTAGTGCTTTTTGTCAGCTGTCAGAGGTTTCTAGAAGGTCCCTGAATTGGCACCAGAAGTTGTAATGATTGATATTAGGATTCAGTTAAACACGTGTGAAGGTGCGAAAGCTGGTCATTCAAGAAATGCAGCCAATATTACAAGACTCTGTCCACAGCCTGTAACATTCACCAGTTCTACCTAGAAGCCTCAGCTACCAAATGTATAGAATTAGGATCTGCAATGAAGGATAAGTACAGTTGTGTTATGAAACAAAAATCATCTCCATGAGCCCTGTGCTAACTGTTGCTGTAAAAACATTCGTGTGAACATTGGGAGAGAACAGTTGAGTTACTCAGATCCTCTAGAGCAGTGGTTCTCAACCTTCCTAATGCTGCAACCCTTTAATACAGTTCCTCATGGTGTGGTGACCCCAGCCATAAAATTATTTTCATTGCTATTTCGTAACTGTAATTTTGCTATGGTTATGAATTATAATGCAGATATCTGTTTTCTAATGGTCTTAGGCAACTTGTTCAATCAGTCCCCAAAGGGGTCATGACCCACAGGTTAAGAACCAATGCTTTATACTGCATTGAATGCATTCATTGAATAACAAGCCTGCAAAGAGCTTGCAAAATCTTCTGAACAACTGACCCCAAACACCAATGGCTCCAACATTCTGTGACACAGGAAAAACCCAAACAGCCAAAGAACCATGCATTGCGTGCATGCGTGTGCACATGCGTGCATGCACACACTGCAGTCAGTGGGGGGGTGTCATAGGGGTGTGCACATCTGTGCATATGGGGAGCCCACAGGTCAATGTCTTCCTCTATCATTCTTCCACATTTGTTTTTGGAAACAGAGTCTGCTGCTGAACCCGGAACTTGCCATTTTATCTAGGCTGGCTGGCTAGCAAGCTCCCAGGGTCCCCTGTCTCCCCCGCATGATGCTGGGCTGCAAACTGCTACCGCCACACCCAACTTTTCTTGTGGGTGCTGAGGATCCAAACTCCAATCCTCGTGCTTGGATAGCAAGCCCTTTAGCCACTGAGCCGTCTTCCCTGCCCCACTCACTGTTTCTTGATCGACTCTGAGGCAAACCCTGGACCAGATGACAACGACTACAACGTGACTCTTCTGTAATCAACCTGAGGAAGAGTTTATTTTGCTAACTTCACAGAGAAGTGTAGAGTTGTGATACAGCCTTTTTTAAAGGGAGCTCTACAGTTGTGTGAGTGTCTTTAAGAAACACATATGCCACAGGTGAATCATGCAAACAGAAGAATAATACATTCTGCGTGCTCCCTCAGCCTTTTCCATCCCAGAAGTATTCATCCTGACAGCAGAGATTTCCAGTACCCTAGATTAACACAATGAGATTATGCCCAGCCTTGTTTTTCCCCTGGAGAATGAAAAGAAAACATTTCACAGTTTTAAAAATGGTAACATGTTTGTTTACTCCTTGTTGCAACCCTAAAATGTAGTCAAGTGGGCGGGGCCTTGTCTCCATCTGTAGAGATAAGGAAACCGGAGGTTGGAACAAGATTAAGCCACTTTCCCGAGATCACATAAATCACAGGGTAGCACCTGGGACAGAACATTCTGCTTCCCAGAAGGCTGGGGTAGACAACCACACATGAATATGCTAAATAGTCACTCTCACACACATATTGAGAGAGAGAGAGAGAGAGAGAGAGAGAGTATGAGGCTTACAGTCTAGTGAAATTAAAGTGATACTTTATTTGTGTTTTAATAAATAAAGCTTGCCTGAAAATCAAAGTGCAAAGCAGCCACACTGGTCAGCCATACAGGCCAGGCAATGGTGGCACTCACCTTTAATCCCAGTGGCCACACTAGTTAGCCAAAGAGGCCAAGCACACCTTTAATCCCAGCACCAGAGAGGAATATAAGGCAGAATGAGACAGGAACTCACTCTTTCAGTCTGAAGGTTTCACAGAGCTCCCTCGTGACTTGGCTACTTTCCTTCTCTGATCTTTCAGCTTGAACCCCAATATCTGTCTCTGGATTTTACTATTCATGCTACAGCAAATGTTAATGAGTTCATTGATTCTTATTTCTAAGTGGAAAACAATAGGCACAGGATGACAAGCATGGCCCCCTGGTGCTCAAACAACTGCCCCAAGGAAAGGATTTAAAAACCAGATGAGGAATAACAGCTGGAGAGGAAGGGCGTGAGTGAAGGCTTTGAGGAGGAGCTTGGTCCTGACAGAGAAGAGGGCTGGGTGATGTGCTATGTCCAGCAGATATGCCTGCAGGCTGGAGAGATGCCTGTGGGGTCTCAGCCCCCAGCGTAAGGGTTTGTTATTTTATCCTCAGTGCCCCTGGAGGATTATACTGAAGAGTGAAACTTTTGACGCTTTAAAAGCTTTATTGAATGGCTGTGCAGTGAAGGATGGAGAGAGGGGAAATGGATAGGAGAATGTTTATCAAGTGTGCTTTGTTGCTCAGTGACACACATCACTGACCACTGAGGCCATAGGTGTAGATGGCAGCTCTAATTTTCACAGGCTGTGCAAGCTGAGGTTGTCCAGCTTGCTCCTTGCAGTCAACTTGAAGGAGAGGCACAGGCTTTTAAAGATGACTGTGCCCATGAGTAAATCAAGTTTGGGAATAAAACCCATGCTTTTTTTTTTCTCTTTGCACAACTGACTTCTCTGCTGGTGACAAAGCTGGAGTCACCCATACGGTGCTTTAACTCCTGTGTCACCCTGAGCTTGGATGTTATGTCCACTCAGACCTCTGGAGCACTAGCAAATGCCTGACTAGAGTGACAGAGTTCATCTTGACACCTTGACTGGAAGGTACGGAGATTGTCATGAAAACTTCATCCTCAGGTGGGCGGGAGCTTCATCAAAGAGCGCTCTTAGGAATCTCTGGCCCTCGGATATTTATTTTTAAAGTCTGCTATTGTTTAGCCCACCCTGCTTCCTTTGTAGTGTTGTTATAAAAAGCGCAGATGATTATCCCGCTGGCTTTGCACCAACATCCCTGCTCACTCCTCAGAGCCTCCTCCTGTGGTAAATAAGGAAAATGCCTTTCTCCTAAAATAAAGAGCCAGCAGGTGCCATGAATGTCTGAGGACAACCCTGAGTTCTATCCCTGTTTCCAGGCCACAGCCCAGCCTCAAAACTGTCCCAGGTTATGAATGGTGATCTTGCGCTAGGCATTTTCCATCATGTCGGTCCTGGTCTCCTCTACCGGTGACACCTCTAGCTCCTGTGAGGACCCTGCTCCAGGACTTCAGGAAGTATCTCATTATTAAGTAGTATGGAGAACTTTCTAACCTGCCACAGGCCTAGCTAGCCTGTCTAAACAATAATCTATAAATAAATTTCATGGAAGTGGGAATTATAAAATAAATGTTTCAACAACTCCGAGGAAGTGGGTGCACAGTAATGAAGAAAAAAAAAGTCAAGGAACCAAGCAGTGGTGGCACCTGCCTTTAATCTCAGCACTCGGGAGGTAGAGGTAAGTAGATCTCTGTGAGTTCAAAGCCAGCCTGGGCTACAGAGCAAGTTCCAGGACAACCAGGGCGACACAGAGAAACCCTATCTTGAAACACAAAGAAACAAACAAATAACTTGAGGGACACTGAGAGGTTAAACATGTTCCTTCCTGGACTTCTTTACTGGTGACAAGTATTCTCACTGGCGGCTCCGGGAACTGCACCAAGCCACCGTGTGTAGGAGCTTTCTGAGGAGACTGCCTGCTTCGCTCTGCTCAGCTGGCACAGTGGACCTGTAATAGCTAGGGGATAACCTATAAAAGTGTGACTCTTCCTGTCACGTGGAAAGCTTGGAGTACAGACATTCAGAGTACTTTATTTACCGCACTGCTGATCTAGTGAAGAACAAGGCTCAGGACTTGAAGTAGCAGGGGACCGCATGCAAGAGAATGCAACCTACTGTGTAATCCTCTCTCCCGCCTCTATGATGAGAAGGTGGAGAGGGTTCAAGGAGTTTCCTTAATGGCATTAAAGTCTAAGTGTGTTCCCTTGACATGGTTGAGTGCCCACTTCATGCTGAACAGTCTGGTAAGGTGTGGAGATTGTGCTGTGTTGTCCATGTGGTCACTTATGGCTATTTGAATAGAGATGAATTTCAATTAAGTAAAATTATAATTCAGTGCTCCAGTCTCTTAGACACCTGGCAAATGCTCGCTAGCCATATGTAGCTTGAGGCTACTTCAGTAGACAACGTAAATACAATTTCTATAGCACAGGAAGGTCGGCTGGGCAGGGCTGCTTTGGAATTCCCTAGCACAGGGAGGAAGTTGATGTGTTGTGCATGGTGCATGAGAATGTGGTCTTTGGGGTCAAACCTGCATTGAGATCCTAGCTCCACTACTTCCCTTCACAGCTTGGTGGCATGTTGCAAAGCCCATCTGAGCCTAAGATTTATCCTCTCTAAAAATGGGCTAATAATGCCTACATCATTGAATTAAAATGAGGGTTAAAGGGTATCTGTGATCAATGTGCAATCATTGCTCAAGACAATGTCGATTGCCATCATCAGCATCTTCTATAGATATGAGGTACTTATATTATCCAGACAGATGTTTCATAATCACTAAATTCTGTCTTTGTCTCTGTAATAGTTTTGAGGATATAGCTATTTTCCCTATGCTCCTTCTCTATGGTAGTCATCAACACCCTCCCACCATGGTACATTGTAAGTCTTCCAAAAGCCTGGGCTTGGGAGCTGTGGTACCCTCTCATTTTTATGAATACAATGGTAGAGAGAGTAGATAATATAGAGACATATGATTGTTGATTTTAGGAAAATTTTTGTCTGGCTAGGAAACATTAATGACCAAGGCAGATGGGGAAAAATGGGAACAAAGCTCTTCCTAAGGGTGAGCCCGAGACAGGCACTACAACCACTCGGATATGTCGATTTAAGATATTTCCACCAAGAGTCCTGTTTTTAGAAGCCTTTTGTTGCCAGCTGAGTTCTTAAGTTGAGGCTGAGGCACTGAATTCACGGTGGTGAGAGGTATTTCATTTCCTGGGGAGAAGAAACAGAGAGAAAAGGGGAGGAACCAGAGATGAGCTTGCCCTACATGGGGGTCTCTGTAAACACCATGGCCAGCAGAATGTCGGTCCAGGGAGAGTCAGTCCAGGGAGAGTCGGTCCAGGGAGAGTCGGTCCAGGGAGAGTCGGTCCAGGGAGAGTCGGTCCAGGGAGAGTTGGTCCAGGGAGAGTAGGTCCAGGGAGAGTTGGTCCTGGGAGTGTCAGTCCAGGGAGAGTCGGTCCAGAGAGTGTTGGTTCCAGTGAGTGTCAGTCCAGGGAGAGTCGGTCCAGAGAGTGTTGGTTCCAGGGAGAGTCCGTCCAGGGAGTGTCTGTTCCAGGAGGCTAAGAAGGAAATTTGGCTCAGTACGACTCAGTGGCTGATGCTGCTTCAAACATGGAGAGTCTGACTCAGAGTTATTTATTTTAGGTATATTTAAGCACAGCACAATTTGGGGGGAAATTTTCCTGGTGATAATTAACTCAATCCCTTGTACACAACAAATCTTAAGGCATAACTACATCAAAACTCTTGTAAAGTACATGTGACATCTTCCATAACGACAAGCTCATTCATTTTTGAACTGTGACCTTCAGTTCTCTTGAGTATTTTGGTTGTTTCTACTATTGCAACTGCTACTTTTAAATGCCTTATTGTCAGGAAAATAAGTTCTCCTCAGCACACCAGACTCTATTTTTTCCCCACCGTGAAAGAAAAAAAAAGGCTAGGTTTCAGTCTTGTCCTGGAAGTTGGACAAATGGACCCTTAACAATATCTTGGGTGAGTACTGAAGGCCAGAGACCTTCTCTCCAAATACTACCTCCCAGACAGGCAGTCCACCAGTCAAAGAACAGTGTTTAGGATGAGAAGTGACTTGTTCTGTCATGCTCCAACAGCAATGACATCCTCCTAGAGTTCTCCTGTCTTTCAGATAGGAGATAGGAGGAGCGCAGTCCTCCAATCACTTCAGAAAATGGATAGGATTTTATGGTGTGAGGAATGGCTCTGAGAGCCACCTATGCATGCTGCTAGCCCTTCAGCTCCAATGGCTTCCCTTTGGCGTTGTCTAGTGACAACCTCCCCCTTCCCCCTGCTGCCCTGAACTCCAAACTTTGCACACAGTGGTGGGACATCTCATGTTAAAATGCAAAATCATTTTCCATGGTGACACTTTGGCTTAAAATAGGATTCTCAGCTTGGAAATCAGGCAGTGTAGAATTTGAAATCTCTAAACGACAGCCTGCTGCAAAGTTTCTCAATCTGTCCCGTCTCTCTCCCAGAAACTCAGAGAACATCAGTCGACTCCACTTGGACAAGCATCCCTGGGGAAAAATGCTTCTAGCAGAGACAGGTGCCTCCTACCTGTAACACAGCCATCCCTTCAGACAAACCTCTCAAGACTAGGCAACATTCAGTTATTTATTGGTAGCTAAGACTAGTTGAAAGTAGACCTAACAATGTGGCCATTATGTCTCTTGACTTTCCAGCACCATGGAAATTATTCATATCCTTCCAGCCTTATATTTTTGAGGTATCTCATAGTAGCAAACATGTATAATATATTTGTTCACCTAGGAATAATTTTGGAAATCATGAAAAGATCTGGGACAAATGCTAGGGTAGATAATGAAATTACCATGGTTTATGACTGTATTAGGTTCAGAGACAATCTAAAGATCCAACAACAAGGAACCAAAAAGCACATTATAATCCAGTGTCAAGATGATTATGTATGCATTAAAATTACCCTTAGGGGGCTGGAGAGATGGCTTAGTGGCTAAGAGCATTGCCTGCTCTTCCAAAGGTCCTGAGTTCAATTCCCGGCAACCACATGGTGGCTCACAACCACCTGTAATGAGGTTTTGTGCCCTCTTCTGGCCTGCAGACATATACACAGACAGGATATTGTATACATAATAAATAAATATTTAAAAAAAATAAATAAATAAAATTACCCTTAGGGTATGTTTGTGACAGTGAAGACTAATACTTTTATGTTAACTATAAAGTTATCTATGTTTACAAAACTGAGAAGAAAATTTAGTAGAATGTTAACTATGGTTGGTGAGATGAAGTGTGTTTGTGGGCAGGGGTGATTAATATCTATCACTTTAATAATTATAGACCGATATTATCTTCTTAGTTTGAGCCTTCTGACAGAAAAGACAGAGAGACCAGTGGAACTGTGATTTGCCTGGTGTCACTGATAATAGATCATTTACTTCAATCAAGATAAATGGTTCCTCAATACTGAATTTCAACAGGAGCTTATCTCTGCTATTGAGTAATATTACATACGTGTTCTGACAGTGTCCCTATGTCTCCTACAGAAGGGGTCTCCTTCTATTTTATGACCAACCCCAAGAAAACCAGAGGCAATGGCCATGGAAGTAGGCAGTGTAGGGAGTCTGTGCCCCCCACCCTGGCTTCCACTCCTGGATTCTGCATTTGCAATCTTAAAATGTTTGCTATGTCTTATAAACTGTGAGGTGCACCTCACTGCTCTTCTGAGGCCCTAGTGCTGGAAATCCACCTTTTAACTGTAGCGGGACCTTTCTCCCTCTCCCTCCAGGTGTCGCTGCCCTGGATTCCAATGTATCTGGAAAGATTGGTCTGCGTGCTGTCGCGTATTACTTCTGCACCACCATCATTGCTGTGATCCTCGGTGACGCTTCTTTCTGACTCCCTCTTCCTCCTATGTATTTGTAACTTTGTGTTCAAAAGTAATTGGGCTTCTTAAAGTGCACATTTTAGCCAGAAAGCAATATTGTACAAAATTATCCTGGGCTGTTGCTGCCTTCAAGTCTGCATAACACCTTTTCTGTAAACAAAGTGTACTACAGACAGGATTTTGACTGTGGTTCTGGGTATCAAAGTCTCTGGTAAAAACAGAGAGGAAGTGACATTTCTGTGCTCTGTCAGTATCACTGGGGAGAAAGAAGTAAGGCCAAGAGTCTATATAATTTTAAGCCAGATAATTAACCTGGAGTTAATTATCATTACTAGAAGTAATAGAACAAAGGTTGCCGTGTATCTGCAGGTAGAAATAACAGAAAGACATCAAACAAATGGTGTGCCTTTGCCTCAAAGCCTTCTGTGGCTGATATCATAGACTGAAGAACAGGAGGAAGACTGGACCTAGTGTATCCAAAAGCAGTTCAAGAAGACTTCTTTTCTGCATGCACTCACTGGCTTCTGGGGAGTGGGTGGTAATTAGGGCTTAGCATTTCCTTGGGAACTTGGGGCGCTCCGTGTCACAGTATTGCCTTGACCACCATGTCACCTGGTTCTCTAAGGGCCGCCCCAGGATACCAGCTGCCCTGGAAGGTTTTAATTCTATTTGAATACTGTCCTTGGCCATAGGTGTTGTGCTGGTTGTGAGCATCAAGCCTGGTGTCACTCAAAAAGTGAGTGAAATCAACAGGACAGGCCAAAGCCCTGAAGTCAGCACAGTGGATGCCATGTTGGACCTGATCAGGTGAGTCTTGCCAGTGGGTGATTTCCTCAGTGGGTCGTCTGTATAGTTGCACAAGGCCCTGTGAGTGATTGAATGCTCCGATGTCTTAGCGTTTGGGGTGTATATTAAATGATGTCTGTATGGTGCACATATATGGAGGTCTGAAGACAACATCAGTGGTTGACCCTCTCCTTCTGCCTTGAGTGAGGGTCTTTTTATTGGCTTCTGTGCTGTACATGCTAGGACAGCTGGCCCTTGAACTTCTGCAGATTCCCCTGTATCTGCCTCCATTTTTACCGTATAAGCACCGAGATTATAAATGCGTGCTACCGTGCCAAGCTTTACATGAGTTTTGGGGATTTGAACTCAGATCCTTATACTCATGCAGCAAGTACTTTACCCACTAGACCATCCCCCAATCCAATATTTTAACATTTTTAATAATTTTAGATTAACATGCATCTTCATTTTGCTGTAAATCCTACAAATTACATCACCAGTAATTTCTACTTGCCAGGCATGGTTCAGAAAGCAATGGATAGAACAGACCCCTGTCTGAGGACTTAGCATGGACATATATGCAGGAAATATCCTTGTTACATAAAGATGCTGGGCAGAACTGGGTGGCCAGTTCTGGAGGTTACTTGGAGAAATGTGTGGTTTTAATTGCACAGAGGAACCCTCTTTTCTAAAATGGTCAGTGCCACAAACAATGAGTTGAAAGTACCAACTCAAGCAGAACAAATGTAGAAGTTACAGAATATGTCCATGTGGAGCAGTTTGACGATATAGGACCATGATTGTCTCTATTTGTGACCATCTACTGTAATTTCGTATGATTTCTGCTGTATTTGCTAACTTATAAATCCATTGTTAGAATCACTAGGTTCTGTTCATAGAGTGGAGCAACCAAACCATGAAAAATTGCCAAGAAAGCCAAGTATTTAAGTCCTTAGTTTTCTCCTTCTGTTTCAACTGTCCTACCTAACTCATCTGAGAAAATAGTCACTTGGATTTCCTGAGTCTCTAAGGCATGAAACATAGCTGCTTATAGGATCCATACAGGTTTTTTCACACCCATATTTCATTGGTTTATGTATTTAATTCAGTAATTATGATAGAATTTGCAACTGGCAAATACAACAGATTGTTGTAAAAATGGAAAGATACAGAAAATCAAACAGCTGCCTCGACTCTGTGTATCCATCTGCCTGTGCAGCGTGTCCCCAAGAACAGCAAGGTTGTCACTTAAAGAATCCATTAAGTGGCGGTTGGCTAGGAGAGACTCAGCAAGGGGTACTATGCAAAGCAGAACCCAGAAGAGAAACCGGAATATCCTTCCTATGTTATTCTCAATTCTGTTGGCATATAGTTCAACAACCAAAATATGTTTCCCTGATATAATCGTGTTCTTCATGTCTCCAACAGGAACATGTTCCCTGAGAACCTGGTTCAAGCCTGTTTTCAGCAGGTAACATCCATCTGGGTTTGTTTTTGCGTTACCCCTCTGTCCCCATGACCCACTGAGACTTCATTTTCTCCAACGACACAAGAAATGAAATTAGCCCATCAAAATTTGAGAGCAGAAAGTTCACCTGTGGATGATGGGATTTCAGGTGATTCCTGTCTTTAGGACTGTAGTCAGATACATGTCATGATTGACGGAGCTCTCTTCTCATGAATACTCTTCCCCTCACATAGAGAAAAGCAAGCATTTGCTGACATGTTCTATTTTATTTGTTTGTGTTTTGGAAAGCCATGTTATATTTGTAAAGAACTTGGACTTCCTGCAGATGCAGTGAACAGAAGAGCTGTCCATCTCTTCCTTTCCATCCCTTTCATGGTGACCATCGGTGTCTAACCCACACCATGTTGGCCAGTCCATCCAGAACTGGGACTTTTTCTTAACATCATTAGGTGTCTGTTACTGGAGCTCTGCAGCCAACTCATGGGTGTTTTAGATTTTTTTTTCTCCTAAATGTTTACCACTGTCTTCACCCCCACTGAAAATCCCTTTCTGTTTAGCTGGGCTCCTTAAGACAGCTGAGTCAATCACAAACTACTGTATTCATTTACATAAATTACATGAACAGAGACCTCTATATATACCAACAAAAGTGGCAATTGCATTGCTATCCTGCAGTCCCCATCAGGAACAGAACCACCTCTGTTTAAGGGGTGCCTTTGCAGCTCAGCTCCAGTGGTTGTTTGGAGGGTTCAGAGTTGCCAGAGATTCTGCCTGGGGGACAATTCTTCTTAGCATCATAATATAGTAGCTTTTTCACAGTCCACCAGAACCAAACATGGCTGGCTAAAGGGAGAAATTCAACAGGAATCTCACTCACAGAACAGCCTGGAGGAACTGTTGATTTGGACACAACCACCCAGTTACACCTTTCTCAGAACTTATTAGTCACCACGATTATTTTTATCAAAGTGCAAAGGTTATTTTTCCAGATTAGAGAAGATCAGTTTATAAAAACAAAAATGATTGACAGGACTCTCCCTGTCTGTGAAAGTACCTACAGATAAAACCTGCTTCCTTATGCGATACTTCTTCCCTCACTTTCCCCTATCATAAAAGGGGGGGAACATTCTGGTATTATTGGGATTTGGGTTTTCAGATCCTATTTTTAGTCCCAGTGCCTCCTGGGAAGGATCATCAAAACCTAGAAGCAGCAGATGCACCATCAATGGAACCCTTAGGTGACAGTTATTTGGCCAAAATAACATCCCTGTGGCGTAGCCCCAATTGAATGCTTAAAAAGAAAAAAGTCTTTTTACTTTGTGTGCAATTGCTTTTCTCCAACGTGCAGTACAAAACCAAGCGTGAAGAAGTGAAGCCTGTCAGTGATCCTGGGGGGAACGCAACAGAGGTGTCTGTCACCACCGCCATGACAACAATATCTAAGGTACCATCTGCTGCCCTACCCTTCCCCGGCATGCATGTGCCAGTCTTGAGTGGCAGGAGAGAAAAAGGCGTTGGTTTTTTTTTTTAAGACGTTCAGTTTTATTATGCACAGAATCCACATTTCTGAGTTTACCTCTTCTAATGTATCTGTAGCCCTGAAACCTTTTTCAGTCCCTCAAAAGTGGCGCAAAACTGCGTCACCCACAGTATCTGAGTCCAAACTGAGGTTGGATGAGACTAGTATAGCTTGTCATTTTGGTTTTCATTCAATAAACAAACATACATCCATATTGGTATATGTTTTATCCCACTTTATTACACTGAGGATCTCTTTTGCTGACTCTTTATGTGTGTGGGTGGTTAGGCATACTGGGAATTGAACCTTGGGTCTCCTGCATGCCAAACATTCTGCCCTTGAGCTATATTTCCCCAGGTTGTGCTCTCTCTCTCTCTCTCTCTCTCTCTCTCTCTCTCTCTCGCTCTCTCTCTTTCTCTCTCTCTCTTTCTTTCTTGGATAGTAACGGCTGTATTTTTTGGGTACTCACATACTTATCCTGCACTTCACTCAGTCACCCACCCGCCATTAACTTCTCTGTTCTGTCCTCTGTAAGAACCCCATCTACTCTCATGTGTATTTGCATGTATGTGCGACTTAACCACATAGTGCTTCCCAGCCCTATAGACTTTCTATCTGGAGTCCATATAGAAGAGAAAACATGCACTATTTGAGTTTCAGTTCCCTCTATACTTCTTCTTCCTGCAAACAACATAATTTCACTCATCTTTATGGATGAATGAAACTCCACTGTGTATATGTACCACATGGTGATGGATTTCCTCTCTCCGTTCATCTGTCAGTGAGTGCCTAGTCCATATATTTGCTGTTTTGGATAGTGCTGCAATAAACATCAGTGTGCAGGTATTTCTGTGCTGTGGGGACTTTGAGTGTATGCCCAGGAGTGGTATGGTTGGTTATATCTGCAACATCTCTGCGTCCTTGCCAGCACTTGTTTTCTTAATAACAGCCATTATGACTGGGGTAGAATGGACTTGCAGTGTACTTTTAATTAGTATTTCCCTGATGGTGAATTATATTACACATTTTTCATATATTGATTATTTGTTGATTTTACTATATAAAATTGACAGAAGCAAAGTAATAAGATGCTCCATAATGTTTCTAAGTACAAGAACATGGTGATGCCCTTTGCAGAGAAAATATGTGTGCTATAGAAGCTTCAGGCACGAGTACAGTCCTGTTAGCTGTAAATTCCATGCTAATGAATTAACGTATAGAAAACCAGACATCTCTAAACAGAAATGCACATTAAACAGTCAGGCACTGACTGCTTGATATAAATGATATAACAAGACTCCCGTATTTCTCCGTGGAGTACTAACATGGTGACCGTGGGGACTTTATAGAAGATGACTACCAGGAATAAAATACATCAACTATTCATAGAGATGATGATGAACCTTGTCACCTTACCTTGGCTACTCCCTACTGCTGGGTACTTTGGGATCTGTTTTAGGTTTGCAAGGCTATATACATAGAATACAGGCCCCTGGTTCCTTGTCTCAATCTCTCCCCTGTATGTGAATCTGAGTCCATATCATCTTGGACTCCAGAAGAACCTCATGGCATATGTGCCACTCCAGAATACAACCAACTCATGCCTGTTCTGCCATGTAAGAAACACAGTGACCTCATCTCCATTCAGAATAGATTTTCTTCATCAGAGTAGACCATAAAGTTATCAAGGCAATCACTAGGCTTTGAGAGCTATTGAGGTTTCAGGATTGGGGAATCAAATCTGTGAGCCTGAAGTGACACTTTGTAGGCCCATAGTAGACTTCTGAAGTATAGTAGTTTTCATAGTAGCCCCGAAGGAAGTATTTGTTCTGGGTTTAAAGTGGGAGAAAGAAATTGGGAGGGGAGGAGGGAGATTTAAGGGGAAGAATATTCAGGCAACTTAGTAGTTAAATTGAAGCTGGATATTATGGTACATGCTTATAAGCCTAGAACTCAAGAGGTTAAGGATCACCCTGGGCTGCCAAGTGAGTCCCTGTCTAAATAAATAAGTAGGGGCCTGGAGAGATGGCTCAGTGGTTAAAAGAACTTGCTGCTCTTCCAGAGGACCTGGGTTCCCAGCACCCACATTGTGCAGCTCACAACTCTCTGTACTCCAGCTCCAGGGGATCGGATACCCTCTTCTAGACTCCATGGGAATCCCCCCACACACAGCATAAACACACACACACACACACACACACACACAAAAGTAACAAATAAGTGAATAAATATAATTTAAATTCAGCAAGCCATTGTTGGCTCCCTGCTTCCTACTGCAAAAAGCCTTCATTTCTCCCAACTATGGCCATGGGCTCTCTGTGGCCCGGCTTCTACTTGCCTCCCACAGTAAGGGTGGGGCTCTCTTCTATGTAGATCCACCCTTTGCTTGCTCCTTATTCCTGACTTTTGATAAGATTTCACAGTTTTCTGAGCACCCTCGATATTGGAGTTGCTGCTGCACATTAAGAGGGTAGTGGAAGAACAGATATGATATCATGTGACATATGACAAATTTGTCACATCCCCGGGCAATGAGTGATGAATGTCATCAACAGAGAAGCCAGGGTGCTTTGGGAGCATTGTGGGCCGTAAAGGATGAGGAAGAATTATTGGAGCAGGTTACCGAGGCCCATTGCATCACACCTTCGGCCTATGGCATGCATCTTTCCTGAATATGCTCTGTTTCTTGGGTACTGTGGTGGTTTGAAAGAAAATGGCCCACAAAGAGAATGGCACTATTAGGAGATGTGGCTTTGTTTCAGTGGGTGTGGCCTTGTTGGAGGAAGTGAGTCACTGTGGAGGCTGGCTTTTAAGTCTCATATATGCTCAAGCCACACCCAGTGACTCAATTCATGTGCTTGTCAATCAAGATGTAGGACTCTCAGCTCCAGCACAGTGTCTGCCTGCACACCTCAATGTCCCACCACGACGATAATGGACTAAACCTCTGAACGTGTAAGCTGCCCCCTCAGTGAAATGCTTTCCTTTATCAGATCTGTGGTGGTCATGATGTTTCTTCACAGTAATAGAAACCCTAACTAAGACAGGTACCCAGGCCTCCCCTAGCTTTCCCTAACCTCATCCACAGCATTCATGTCCTAGTTTCTGTGTGACACCTGTAACTCATACTATGCTGTGCAGTTTCGATACTAACACCATCTCAGTATTGGCTCAGGCTTCTCACAGCTCATCCTGTCTCTCTAGCGGCATTTTAAGACCTTGCACCATAGCCTGTGCCATTGGAGCATCCCAGCCGCACCATAAACATGTGTTCTGTCATGAATAAGAGATGACGGGTACCCCCGTGGCTCATCAGCATAATTCTTTATAGTCCTGGCCTGCCCCACACAGATTATGTTGTCTGTTAGTAAACTGCATGCTGTCTTTTGCTCAGAATGAAGAAGTGATTCATAGCATCAGATGTCTGGCTAGTTTTTATGTCTTTAAAATCCCACCGGTCACCTCAGACTGAAGGCAGTGATGAATGTCCCTCGGCTTCATTCTCAGGAAGGAACAGATGGTATAATGTCCTCCAAATGTTCATGCTGGTAAACACCGTGTAGTTCTTGCATTATTAATTTCTACCTTTTAAGAAGAAGTCTCCAAATGTGTTAGTGGTTAGCCCTGAAAAATGCCCTGATCCTAAAATTCATAAAAATTCACAACATTCAGCATTGGGATTTTGAAAAGACTTGTTCACAGATGGGCTTGTTAAAAAGAAAAAAACAACAACCCCTTAAACTTCAGTGGTGGGGACAGAGCAGTTCACGTGTAGGCTTCCCTCATTGTCATTATACCTCTGGTTCCCAGAATGCTTCAGTGGATTCTCATTCTTGATCCACAGAACAAGACAACGGAATACAAAATCGTGGGCCTGTATTCAGATGGCATCAATGTCCTCGGCTTGATTATCTTTTGCCTCGTCTTTGGACTTGTCATTGGAAAGATGGGAGAAAAGGGGCAGATTCTGGTGGATTTCTTCAACGCATTGAGTGACGCGACCATGAAAATTGTACAGATCATCATGTGGTGAGCAGCGCCGATTGACATGTTTGCTTCCCCTGATGACACCTTCTTGGAGCTGGGAGGAAGTGGCTCCCATTCCTCAGCGGGCCCTTCCTAGAGAAGGCAGACATTTAAGATCAAGATTGGAGTATTAGCTAATTCCTTGGGAATTGGTCTAGCCCTAAAAGTCTGTCAGCCATTGTCTCTTACCTCAGAGACCTGGAGCTACCCAGTATTCCTGTCAGAAGGGATCTGAGAAAGTTCCTGGGGTGTATGAAAACAAGGTGCTTTTCTTTTTAGGCCCTGTGCAGAATTGAAATTCAAAATATCACAAGCGTGCTAGCTTGGGCATCACCACATCTGTACAAGAAAACTGTCTTCCGGCATCCAGAGATATCATATGTCCGTCCTGCCTCTGAGATGCCCAAAAGTTCAGCCTTCCCGGGTCACCCCTCTCTGCCCTAGCTTGTGTGGAATTGGTTCAACATTTTATAATCCAAATGGCAGAAAGTGAAAGCAAAATATCCAGTGGTAACAGCCAAGGAAGTCACTTAATCCCACTAAAACCTCAGCTTCATTGCCTGTTAGATAAAGAGAGTAAAACCTACCCCAGGGCTAGGGGAATGATGCCAGAAAAAGCTTCGTAAGAGGCAGCTAGATAAAGCTCCTCATGGAGCCGTTGTGGTCACACCACTACTGCTGCTATTGCCCCTACTGATGATATCTGAGAAGCAAGGCGATCATAGCTGGAAAGATTTTGCTCATATGTGATGAGCAGATATGATCGTCACTAGGGGGTGTGTGCACTGACTGTGTACTTTTGTAGTACACTTTCTTACCGGCTGCTCTTCACTTGGGGTGAGCAGAATGAAGAGAGCACGCAGACACTGAGGACAGTCGTGCATGCTGGATGCAAAGCTGTGCTTGGCTTCCTGATTGTTGTCCTTCCAATGGAGTGAGCATGCGCACTGAGCAGTCCTGCACTTGCTTGTTCCCTCCCCTCCCAGCAACCTGTCTGAGAAACGCTCTGATAACTCAGCCGTGTCTTTCTTGTGCTTGCTTTCTAGTTACATGCCCATTGGCATTTTGTTCCTAATTGCTGGGAAGATCATTGAAGTGGAAGACTGGGAAATATTCCGCAAGTTGGGCCTTTACATGGCCACTGTCCTGAGTGGGTACGTCCGACTGAAGAGAAGAAACAGATTTCCCTGCAGATGCACTGGGGCTGCTGTAGAAAGGCCAGGGTGTAGCTGGTTAGATGGCTTTTCTCCCATGTGCGGGGGGCGGGGAAGATGGGGTTTGGAGCTAGGAGAGCATCAAGGTTGCCCTTTAACAGCTGCATCGTAGGTGGACCATGCTGTGCTAATTGTCAGCTCCTGGCAGAACAGCTCGGACCAGACTTTGCCATTGCCTCTGTTGGTTGGGTTTAAAACAAGAGAACTCATTTGTAGGCTCTTAGGGCTGACTCCTGCCCTCTACTTCCTTTAGAATGTAAACTAATCAAGCCGGAAAGAATGCCTCCCACATACCCCAAGGCTGAAAGAAATTAGAAGGACCTAAATAAATTCCATCTCGAGCATGTAGGACTGGTTTTGGTTCTGATGTTCTTGCTGGGCTGGTAGCTACTGCTGTGACACGTGTCACCAGGGTGTCAGGGTGCTGGGGAGATTATCGGGCTATTTAGTAAGTGTTTGAGACCTTTCAGAAGCCATCAGACAAATAGGAAGGTGACAGGGTTGAGTCCCTTGCATATTTCTCACTATGCAGCTGGTGACTCCTTCAGTAGAGATACCGTAGGTTATGGATGGTGCCACCAAACACCTGGCCAAGGACAGAACGGTCCTACCTACTGAGAAATGTGGAGCAAGAGAATAAGCAAATGGCATTGCTTTGCTTTCCATGGACTGAAACGCCCAGCTTGAGCCATCAGCTTCCCTCTCAGACCCTGGCTACACTGCTACACAACACAGTTTTAGTTGGTAACCCAGTGTGCCGGAAACACAGCTTTTCAGCCATCCAGAAGCAGCCTGGTCCTACCGTGGAAGGGTCAGAGTTGAACTGCTAGACCACAGAGATCAGAGAGGTGGGGCTTCTACCTTCTACAGCCCTGCACTGGAGCTGCTGAGACAGGAAATACCAGGGGGTGGGATGCACAGTGATGTGGCTGAGGTCTGGGATAATAAGTCATTTCATAATGGGGTTCTGTTGAGTTCTTGTCTCTTGCTCTATTTATGTTTCTAACAGACAACTAAACATTATGGCTAAGATCTTGTGATTCTCTGGACTGAGGACTCTCTCCTCAGACCCTCAAGGTTCCTGTTTGTAGTAATCACTGCTTATGATTTGATCTTGTCTAACTGAACTGCCAGCTTGCCACTTACATGTCCATACCATCTGCTAGCGGGTCTTGTTTAGTCAGCCCCATTTAGATTAACCTGTAGATTCTTATGTGAGGCACTTTGGGAAGGCAGGAATAGCCAAGAAATGAGGGCCAGACTATTGCAACTCTGACTTCCCTCTTAGATAGTAGACACCGTTCCCGAGCCTAGTCCCAAGCACAGGATAGGGTGGGCTGTGATGAAAGCTATAATGAGGTAACATGGTTGGGGACAAATGTGACCTTGAAGGGAAGATCAGCTCAGCCAGGGAAGGTATGAAAAGGAAGAACAATTACCTGAGGTTTAAGAGGGGCTTAAAAATTCCATGGGGGGGGGAGACAGAAAGAAGGGAGAATGAATTTTGTGGAGGACAGCAGAGAGGAACATCATTGCACACCGAGCAGGAATTGTTGATTACAGAGATGGAGATGATTTGACCCTCGGTGAGCTTGGAAATCTATTCAGCTATACGATTCGCTGATAACTGTGACAAAGGGTCTATTTGCTGATAGAGCCTTGATATCCCCAGTTGTGGAATGGGGACATAGTCTCGCTGTCAGCATCCCCATCTCATTGGGTCTTTATGAAAGTTTAAAGATGTCATCATTTTAAAATCTGATTGAAAACCAGGCTCAAGTCTGAGGAAGTGGCATTAAGACTTTCTCCCTCTTGTCTGCAGGCTTGCAATCCACTCCACTGTGGTACTGCCACTGATCTATTTCATAATTGTGCGGAAGAACCCTTTCCGATTTGCGCTGGGCATGGCACAGGCTCTCCTGACAGCTCTCATGATATCTTCCAGGTAACTAGAAGAGTGTCTTGGAGGAGCCTCTAGACGATGCTTCGTCAGTTTTTGTCACTTGGTGAAGATGACTCCAGCTTCTGGTTTGGATAGACACCTTTGAGAGGTGGTGCCTGGATTCTCTGTCCATTTCCTTGAATGTATTTCTCCACCCTTTTGAATACTTCCTACACTCTTGTGGTGGCCTGATACCCAGAAAATATTCTGGTGTAACTGGAGGTAGTGGTAGGCACAGCACCTTCCGATTCCTGGACTGGCCAAAAGGACTAGCATAAAGGCTGGAGAGGACCTGAGTTCAAGTCCCAATACCCACAGAGTGGCTCACAAATATCTGTAGCTCCAATTTCAGGAGTTACAAGACCCTCTTCCGGCCTACAAGGGCACCAGACACAAAGACATGCATTTAGGCAAAACACCCATACACATAAAAATAAGAATATATATTTTTTTAATTACCAGTGTGCTTTGGGGCTCTTGATTCACTTTTTAGAACACAGGGATTCTTTTTGGGTAGAGACTGAGGCCTGGCATTTTTAGACCTAAATTCTTTTCCCTTGATCCCACAGTTCAGCAACCCTACCGGTTACTTTCCGCTGTGCAGAGGAGAAGAACCAGGTGGACAAGAGGATCACAAGATTCGTGCTGCCTGTTGGTGCCACCATCAACATGGACGGCACTGCGCTCTATGAAGCTGTGGCAGCTGTGTTCATTGCACAGCTGAACGACTTGGACTTGAGCATTGGGCAAATCATCACCATCAGGTGAGGCATGGTCTGACTCTGACTTGCATCACTGCTGCTTGGACTGCCGCAAGTAAACATGCTCCAGGAAGACAGACCAAGGGCCCAGAGATGGGATGTTCTATTGGTCTATAAGTCCCTGCCCAAAATGAAGACAAGGGGTATACTCATGGGACATGAGGTTCCTGCTTCAGGATCTGGGTAGCTGAAGCATCTCTCTGTTCAGCTTAGTGTGACCCGTAGGTGCCAGACAGTGCCAGGCACAGATTAGACACCCAAGACTCAAGGTTAAATAAGTATCTGCTTCTGTTCTAACAGAAGTCCCCGGTGGGTGAGGGTTAGAAGATACCCAAATAAACGCTGGATCTGTGGTGGGACTCTCACGGAAAATTGACTGGGGGTCATGGACGGCCCCAGTGAGGGAAGGATCAACTGTACCTGGGAAAAGGATGGAAGGATTCCTCGAGGGTTGGGAAGTACAAGTGAATCTTAGATGAGGAGTAAGGACTTAGCAGGAAAAAGACAAAAGCTAAGAGCTCAGAACAGCGGAAGTATCTCACAGCCTAATCAGAGTCCAGATTCTTTGGCCATCAGAGCCCTGTGTAGAGGATCTAGTATACCAGTTTATCATATCATGAGGAGATTTGCGCTTTAACGAGATAATTAGTAGTATGATGGGAAGCTGGGATGGGAGCAGGTATTACAAACTAGAGCAAGTCGCTAAACAGCCTATATCAAGAAATACACTGGGCACACCTCGGAGTTAGGCCATCAAAGAGCCACCATTGGGATTTGGCCTAAGGGACAGGAAAAGGCTGAGATGGGTAGTTTGAATTTAAATGCCTTTAAGAATTCTAGGGGCTTGCCAGGCAGTGGTGGTGCACACCTTTAATCCCAGCACTCAGGAGGCAATGGCAGGTGGATCTCTGTAAGTTCGAGACCAGCCTGGTCTACAAGAGCTAGTTCCAGGACAGGCTCCAAAGCTACAGAGAAACCCTGTCTCAAAAAATCAAACAAACAAATAAATAATAATAAAAAATAAAAAAGAATTCTAGGTGACTGGAGTGATAGCTCAGTAGTTAAGAGAACTGCCCTTCCAGAGGACCCAAGAAGTTAGTAGCTGAAAACTGCTAGAAATTCAGTTCTAGGGGATCCAGTGTCTCTGCCCTACATAGATGCCTGTACCCATATGCAATTATTCACCTGTGTATGTACAAACACATACACACACACAATAATAATAATAAAAATTAATTAAACCAGGCAGTGGTGGTGCTTGCCTTTAATCCCAGCACTCAGGAGGCAGAGGCAGGAGGATCTCTGAGTTCGAGGCCAGCCTGGTTTACAGAGTGAGTTCCAGGACAACCAGAGCTACACAGGGAAACCCTGTCTCAAAAAACCAAAGAGAAAATGAAAATTTAAAACATCAGAATTTTTTTTAAATTTCAAATGTAGATATGATTGAGAATATAGATCTGAACCAAAAGTCAGGGTCAGCCACTTAACAGTGGCCATAGGACCCGTGGGTGACAAGTCAGGAGTCTGTGTCTGAATCAGTAACACCGTGACAGTTATAACCATAACCCTGGGCAAGCTGCCTGAGTTCTCCAAGCACTGTTTTCTCATTTGTAAGTGGAGGAAATAATACTGCCTACGATTTATTCAAACATGTCAACAGAATGTTTATGAAGTCTTGATGACTACATGGTGAGTCCCCAGTAAATGTTAGGAATGGGTGACATTATTCAGGAAGAGTTTGTAGAGAAGAGGAAACTGAGGGCAAAGTCTCAGAAAATTCTATTAGAGGTAGATAGGAGGGAGAAAATGAGAGGGAGAGGGGACAGAATGGGAGGTGGGAGGAAGCCAGGAGCATTGTGGAAACCTAGAGACAAGTGGTTTATTTTTAAGGATTAAAATGGTTCAATATCTGATGCCAAAAAGAATTCAAGGAAAATGAATACTGAGGAGGTGGTAGAAATGGCATTGTTGTTTCCTAGGATGGCATTTTGTAGCCACTAGCCCATTGGATTTCCAGAATAGGTATTGATGTCATCGTGGTGAGGCTGACGAAGGCTGTAGGAACAGAGTCATCTTCTCTGCTGGTTTAAATCATAAAAAGACAGGACAAGCAAGGTCTCAGCACTCAGCCAGGCTTTATTGAAAGCAAACACACACACACACACATACCACACCACACCAAAGCTCACAAAGAGACAGGCTCCCCCTGTAGGAAAAAGAGGATCCAGAAGTCAGAATCTGAGTTTTCCTGGCAAAGCCAAAACTTTCACATGTTTGAGGGTGGGATTAGTTCCCTCTCTCCCTCAGGATTGGCTGGTTGGGCTGTTGCCATGAATTGGGTAATTCAGACAAAGAAAGAAAAGCTGACTGGTTCCCACCATCAGAGCCCCTCCCTCTATTTAGAAGTCAGTAGCAGATCGTCCCTTCCAGCGGGACAGACATCAAGTCTTTTTCTTAAAGAGGGAGAAGGAAGTCAACCATTTTAAATGTTTATGGGAAAGTACATTAATCAACCTAGTGCTTCTTTGCTGTCTGCCTGCCTACGAGGCAGCTGCTGGCCGCCTGGTCCCCCAAGGATGCTCAACCAGCCATGAGTAGTGGCCTCCGCACTCAGAATGCCATGTGTACTGATCCTAGCAGAAAAGCAAAAGTAGCATATTTTCAGTTCGCTGCCCAGGTACCATCCTGATCATTACAGAGCTTCGTCTACATAAAATCCATGCAGACATCCAACCTCCCAAATCCAGGCAGAGAAACCCCTTGCTGAAGAAAACACTCATCATACATTGGCAGAACCAGGAACGTAGCCAGATGTGTCTAACTCCGAAACCTGTGTCCACGCTACGTCACAGCCCAGCTCCAATCCCACTGCGCCTGCATGCTGGGAGAGAACCTTGTATGTCAGAAGCTGAAAAGCCTTTATTGAAGCAGGATATATCAGAGCAGATGAATAGGTTTTCATATATTTCCCCTTATCTGAAGATACAATATTCTGAATGTCACACCAAAGCCCATCAAATGACAGAAGTTTTGTGAGCAAGGTCAAGGCTCAAGAGCAGGCTGAATGGATTCTGAAGCCCAGCTTCAAGCTTGTAAGGACATGGCTATCCATGACATGTTGAGGCTTCCAATGGGGATCAATGAGCCTAGGCACATATCTATTCTGACAAAGAAAATTCACTGATGCATTGTTTAATTTTTTTTCAACCAGCATTGAAATAAAGTTGGATTTTTCCAAAGAGGTCTTAGGAAGGACAGCCCTGATGGATGATGTAAACCTAAAACTCGTAGAGATGTTGGTACAGCTCTAGAACTCTTTAAGTCACTGTAAACCGGTAGCCATGGCCACTAAAGGAACACATACTAGGCAAAAAAACAGGCTGGCGTTTGACCCATGAGCAGTCTCTAGAACACAGCACCAGGCAGATGAACAGGCAGCAGAATCTATTTTCTGAGAATTCGGAGACCTTTGGGACCCAGAGGGATTTGCATTTGCCGCTAGATCCAGGCTTCAGCCAGTTGAAGATCATCAGTTTCTGCACCATTGCCTTTCAGCCCACCCGCATCCGGGAATGGCACTTTAGCCCGAGGGTGAGGCCACAGTTCCAGAAACCACTGTGGGTGTCCCTGTCTGCTTACTCAGTTCAAAGGCCTTTCAGGGCCCTGTGAGCCTTCATTTCTCCAGAATGACCCAATTAAAATAAACATACTGCTGGTGAGGGACTGCACATTGCCAGGAGAAAAAAATCCCTGTGCCTTATTCTGTGTGCTCAAGGGGAAGCTTGTCTGATACATGGTAATGAAGCTCCTCTGGCTACCTACCCTGGAATCCAGAGCTCTCCTCCTTTTGCACAAAGTGCATCTGCTGGTATGACGTCAGGAACACTTGTACCTTGGATGGAGTCACACAGTGTCTCAATTCAATGCCCTGAACAGGTGTTCTTGGAGAAGGCGAGAGTCTTGTGGTATCGGAAAATTACATAAAAGCTGCTTAACCACGGCTCTATCCTCGGCCATCACCTCAGGCATCCTTGACCATCAGCTCCTCCAGGGTCCCTCTACTCACCTTCCAGGCAGCAGAAGTCCCTGGCACACACTGAGGGCTCTGTAAATGATTGAGCAGCAGAGACTGAAGGAGGAAGGCCACCAGTGAGAGGGATCTGACGCTTAAGAGGGGGGCATTGGATAGGTAGACAAAGCCTTGCACAAAAACTCCAACCATCCTGAGTAAGTCTGCTGCAGACTTACTGCTGTGATTCTATACTTCCTTGCTTTAGGGTGATCTGCCAAATGCTCTTCTGCTGCCATGACATCCTGTTCCTCTGAAGCCCCAGCAGCTCCCATCATATTATATATATATGTATATATTGTGTGTGATATATTATGATATTATATATATATGATGGATGGATTGTAGGCAGATAGATAGATACACATGAGTCAGAACTGGTTAACAAAGAAGTTCTAGCTGTCCACTACAGGAACAGAACAGTAACAGCCACAGAACCTGTTTCAGGCCTGAGGCCTTGCTGGGAGAATGAGAGGTCTAACCCTTTCCTGCCATTGTGTTTTGGCTACAGTATCACAGCCACAGCTGCCAGCATTGGAGCTGCTGGCGTGCCCCAGGCTGGCCTGGTGACCATGGTGATCGTGCTGAGTGCGGTAGGCCTACCTGCTGAGGATGTCACCCTCATCATCGCTGTGGACTGGCTCCTGTGAGTTGGACTGAATACCCTTGCCTCCGCTGGTTGGGCAGGCGGCTTCCCAGCCACACAGAATCTTTGTTGCGCCCTGCTTTCCTCCTGACATTGCCTAATGAGCCTTCTGTCGCTGCTTTCATTTCCTTTTGGCGAAACCATCTGATAACATGCTTAAACTTAACTCTTCATCACTTCGGTAGGGGCTCTCAAAAGCCAGTGAGCTCCATCAGTTCATGGTATATCTGGTGATACTTAAGGTTAGGGGACAAGATTAAATACGAGACAATATAGTGAAGGAGCGGGGCGATGGGCCATGCCACGTATCCAGCCCCAAGTTAGCGTCATAAACACAGCACCAGCTGCTTCAAAATCCCTGTATCTGTCTGGTATCTTGGAATCCTCTGGGCTGGTGACAAGAGCAAAGGTTTAGCATAAGCCTCTGTTTAAATCCTCATCGGGTATATTAGTAGGTTTGGGATCTTGAGCATGACTCTTAACCCCTCTGAGGCCCAACTGCATTATTTATGAGATGAGAAAAGTTATGCCTACCTCAGTGGCTTATTGTAGAGACCAAATGGGTTCATATGAGCCAAGTGTCTAGACGTATGCCTGGCAGTTCATTACATGATCAACATAGGGAAAGGTCTATTATGATGGCAATGAGTCGGACCACTTAGGCACAGACAGCTCTCTCCTGTCTCATGCACACATACCCCATCCACAGAATATCTGTGTGAGAATATGCCTCCTTGATGCCCAAAATTGAAAGTGGAGCAGCCTGGTCTCCAGCTTTATTTTCGATACATCTACTTTTCCAGTGCCAAGGTGTGGCTCTGCCCCTGGCCATCTGAGTAAATAGTATAGCTCCATACTGAAACATACCTTGTTTCAGATTAGAGAGTGACCAGGGTTGTACAGTTTTACAGCAGCTAAGATTGGAGAAAGGGAAACAGTCATGCTGTGGAGGTGCCAAGCTTGTACCTGGCCTGGAAGCTGTGCACTGCACAGAAATGGGCATCTCAGGTAAAGGAAGAAACCGGGCTGACTTGAACCTTGGCTTTTCCTAGAATCAGTGACTCTCACTACCAGGGTAAGGGAAGCTCCAAACTACAGGATGTAAAGATGCTGGGACAGTAGTCTGTGGCACCGTTCCTCTTAGGGCATCCTTCTAAGGATGCAGTCGTTGTTCTCACGGTGTCACCTCACCAGTGTGCCCATGGTCACAGTCCTCATGCCAGATACTCAGTATCAAAATGGGCACTCCCTCTGTAGGCCTTTACTATAGGCTTTCCTGATACTGGCCTCTTCTCTGGCCTACCAGGGATTAAGACAAACAGAAGGTGTATCAGAGAGGAATCTATTTCTGGACTGGCTTATGTATTTTGGATGCCATGTTCTTCCATGTCTTTGCCAGGTTGTTCATGGAGTGGCCTTATTTGGTAAAGATAGTAGTACACCAAGGACACCTGAGGCCCACATATTTGATACCATACACCCCAACCAAATATTCGGATTCCCTCACCTTAGTCATGAGAGAGTCCATAATTCCAGTGCATGATACCAAGGAAAGCCACAAAACAGAAGTCAGAGCTTGAAGCCTTACTGAGTTCTGAGTCATCCTTGGTGTCCTCCATGTATCTCTGGAGACCCCATTCTTATTTGGGAAGAACGGAGGGAATTTCTGGAAACTAAGAAGTCATTGCTACTGTGTGGGAGCATGGACCATTTTCTAATTCTGTTCCTTTGGGAGCCACCTCTGCCTCAGGCCAGTGAGGCATTTGGCCAGCCAGGAGGACAGCATTCTGCATTGACTTAAATCTTTACTGAACTCATCATACATCATGTGAAGGAAGATGGAATCTGGGCCCATTCTGACTCTCTTGTTTCTTTGCCAGGGACCGGTTCAGGACTATGGTGAATGTTCTGGGTGATGCATTTGGAACTGGCATTGTGGAGAAGCTCTCCAAGAAAGAGCTGGAGCAGATGGATGTTTCATCTGAAGTCAACATTGTAAACCCCTTCGCCTTGGAACCCGCAATCCTCGATAATGAAGACTCAGATACCAAGAAGTCCTATGTCAATGGTGGTTTTGCAGTGGACAAATCCGATACCATCTCATTCACCCAGACCTCACAGTTCTAGAGGCCAGCTTCAGATGGCTGGGACGAGGACAGACAACTCCACGGGAGCCATCTCTTAGCAAATTCCAACATTAAGGAATGAGAGAAACACTAAGAGTCAACTGTACATTTAGTTTGATAAACAGACCTCCAGATTATTTTCTATATTTGGCGTTAGAGCCTTTCTTCTCTGGGTTTGGGAATTTGGGGTGGGGTAGAATGAAAGGAAATGAAGAAAATTGTGTTATCTGGATTTTCTAATTCTATAAAACAAAGTTTGGAAGTATATGAAGTAGTTAACTGTTGGCACTACGTAATGGACATGGAAGAGAAATTGCTTTCTTGTGCATAAACCAGTGTTTGGGGTTTTTAAACAATATTATTATTGGCTACAAATTTTTACTCAGGCTTTCTATTGGCGTGACTTCCTCTGCCGTCTCACTTTTTATAGATTATGATGCATCTTAACAGCCCCACCGAGTTAAAGTGCCAAATTTTCCATTTTGACCTCATCTTCAGCCACTCTCAACCTACTCTTAAAAAAAAAAAAAGGATCAGCATAGTTCTGCAATAATAGTTTTAAGATAGTTGTGGGGTTTAGGGGAAGGGAGAGGGTTTTTTATTCCATGTACTGTATTAGGATGCTGGTAGCTATCTAGCCAGTGTTCGGCATAGAACTATATGTATATGTGTGTATATTTATTATTTTCATATAATTTGCAAGACAGAGATCAGTAATGAACTATCAATGTGAAATAAGATGCTCTCCTTGTACTTGAATCAAAACTGCAATTCCAAGCCAGGCAGCGTGGTGCACACCTTTAATCCCAGCACTCGGGAAACAGAGACAAGCGGATCTCTGTGAGTTCGAGGCCAGCCTGGTCCACAAAGAGAGATCTAGGACAACCAGGACTGTTAAGCAGAGAAACTCTGTCTCAAGAAAACCAACCAACTAACCAACCAAACAAACAAACCCTGCAATCCCAGCTGTACTTCGGAGTTCACCAGAACGTTGTCAGGAGCTCTGGGATGAGAACTCAAGTTGTTGGGTTACTGGGTTTCAGCCCTAAAACAGAAATGTATCATGGTGAAACTCTATGGTGGCACAGCCGATCATTTACAACTTCCAGGTTCAAGCTCCCTCCAGGGGAGGCGCCCCCTGGAGGCACTGAATAAATGCATTGAAAAGGCAGCTCTCCCAAAGGCTGGATGTGCCCAGATCCAAACAGAAGGCTTCAGGGCTTCGTTCTTCAAGGACACTCAGGCCCACTTCACAAGGCTGCCACTTCACTGCCCTAGGTTCTCTCTGCCGACCAGGGCAGAAATAACATTGGCAAGCCATCACCCAAGTTGTGTTTCAAAATGGGCTGCCTAAATAGAATAAGTCACGTTGCATATATATATTACTGTTTGGTTTTTCTTGAGACAGGGTCTCTCTTCATAGGACTGGCTATCATGGAACTCATGATGTAGATTAGGTTGGCCCAACTCATAGAGATCCTCCTGCCTCTGCCTCCCTTGTATGGGGCTGAAAAGTGTGTGCCATCATGCCCAGCTCTATATGTATTCTTACAGAATAAACCCAGGCCATGAGCTACTGGTACCAGTGGTTCAGGGAAAACACTTCCATTTCCTTCTGCCTCCTCCTTTGGAAAGGATTGTTCGGAGAATCTTGGCTTTGCTGCTTCAAATCCTCTGCCTGTCTTTCTCCTGCTCATTTCTGAAGATAGCTTATTAAAAGTCTACACTTCTGCCCCCATCTTGTAAATACAGCTCAATAAAAACTTGTACTTAACATGGAGATAGGTTCTTAACAACAATGTGCTTTTATATTTACGAAGCCAGAAATTGTGCCAAAGATAGCAGGGAGGTAAATGAATGCTTAGTGTTGGCTACCTGCACCTGAAAGCTACAAGAAAATGACCTAAATTACCTGCTAAGCATCATAGCGACAAATGACTCTGAAATTGGAAGTGCAAATGTCGGTATTCTTTATAGGACATAAATCTAAATGAAGTTGAACGAATACTTTATTTAGGAGTAAATGGCTCTTATCAGGTGGCTTTCATTAGTGGCACTAGAGTTGGCAGAGCTGTTCCCAAATTCACTGGGGTCACCCTTGCAACCAGCCACTTAACACACTGTGCTGTTAACTCACGGAAGAGGACATGTTCCATTTCCTTCTCAATAAACATTTCTCACACTTTGTCCCCTTATCTTCCTGCGTCTTATCTACCTGGGTCTTTCATTTACCTGGGTAGGTGTGGGAAGGGGAAATGCCGGCTAATGCAAGAAGCTCTATCATTATTGGCTTTAAGACCAGAGAAGATTGGTTTGAAAACCTTTTATCACCTGAGCATGACAGGGCAGGACGTGAGGAAAACATACCAATCCTTCGTGCTTACCAGTGAGGATTACAAGGCTGAAAGACAGGCCCATTATGGACAGTTGAGCTCATATTTTGTGGCTGAAATGAAAATAGAATTTTGCTAGAAACTGCTATTATGGAAGACAGCCAGCCGTATCTCAAATAGCATGATGACGTGGTTCACTGAAGGGCCAATCCTGCCCTCTGAGATCAGACTTCCAATGATGAGTGGCAGGATTTGAAGTGCCCTTGAATGGGATGACATGCTCCTACCTGAGTACCCCAGTTATGAGCAAGTTCTGCAGAACGGGACTCATTTGTGTGACAGATGTCAAAGGAATAGACAGGAGGGAAGCTTGCTTTGGAGATGGTGACAGGGATGACTGTACAGGTGTATAACCTGAAGTTATACACATTGAATAGTTACAGCTTTCTGCATGACAATCATGCCTGAATAAAGTGATTTAAATACATTAATAAGATCCTTGCTAACACCAAGTATTTTACATGTATTATCTTATTTTTTTTTAACATTCCTATTGCCGTTTTCCCAACCAGGAAATTGGCCTGCCAAAGGTAGTTGCCCAAGTTCACCCCTCTAGGATACACCCATGTTCCAAGTCTTTTCCCGTCTATCCAGTTACCAGCTTCAAGATGCCTGCAAAGCCGAGGCAGGGTGCAGGACAGCATCCAGTTTCTTCTTTCAGTGTTGTTTCTGCTTTCTAATGTCATTTAATTTGCTCCAAACAAATTTCCTTATTCAAACCTTCCACTCCCTGCTTTCCCATTCTGGCTATGGGTAACTTATGTATCTATGGCCTCCTTTCACTAATGGCTTGCCTCCCCTCCTTATGGCTGATTTGATGTCATCAATACCATATCCCTCCACCCAAATACCCTTTAAGTCCTTCAATCAGATTTTTCCAGAAGGACTATCTGGTTACAAAATCAGAGGTGGGCAGGCAGATACCAGAACAGAAACGGGAGCCTGGTTCCTCTTTTTCGTTCCACATTTTCTAATCCCCTGCAGTCTGCCTCACATCCACATGGCTCCCCTAAACCTCCAAGGTAACCAGGGCCCTGTTAGCAAAATCCAAGCAGGCACTTCCCCAGTCATCGGCCTTCAGCCTTGTCTTCTGTAATACTCATTACCACTGATGAGCCCATGTCTGTCTAGCTCGCTGTCCCTCTCCTCCGCATTTCCTGACACCTTCCTTCCTAAGCTGCCCTCCTTCTGCCTTTGACTTATGATCTGTGCTTCTACCAAGTGCATCAGGCCCTTGACTACTGAGGGATGAGCGAACAAGCTCCGTATCATTCTGTGCCATCCCCTCAGAAAGCTGCCCACCACCCCTGCCCTCACTCTCCTCTGCTGACTACCAAAACTCTATGACCACATGATGTAAGCAGCCACTGCCTGCCCTGGCCTCACAGCCAATCACATCCCATTTCCAACCTCTACTGGGCTTTTAAACTGAACTTATTCCACACCAACCTCAGAACCTTTTCCAGAAGTCTCTCCTGAACCATTAAGAACCTGGTCTGAGGGTGGTGATGGTTCTTCCTGCCTTTGACATCAACAGATCTGAGTTGTACACCTTTATAAAGGTTAGTGCAATCATTTGAGGCCCACTGCTGTGGGCTTCAGTGGGAGCCCCTGAGTGGACCATGTTGATTCTGAAGTTGCTGCCTAGGATTTTTACCCTTTAGCCATGAATAGTAGAACCTGAAAATCCTCTAAATCCTGTTTACAACAATGAAACCTTCATAATGAGAATGAGATTTGAAAAAATTGGAAAAAAAAAAGGCCAGCCCTCCAGGGCATATGAACCCTGTTCTCAGTACCCCACCCCAAGTATTCTGAGTATTTCCTATTCTAGCTTCCCTGCTTAAAAGAGACTGCAAAAAGAAAAAGAAAAAATCCTTTTCCAAAAGACTTTACTTGACCTCCTAGTCACTGAGTACATCTTGCTTCACATCTTAAAGAGAACAGAGAGTTAGCAGATGAAGGAGCCCATGTCCTGAGATCTACCAACAAGGGCTTAGTCTCTTGGCCGATGCTTCGCTCCTATTACACACTTTGTGCTTGCCTTATAGTCCAGCCAAGGCCACCAGCCGCACTGTTTCCTTGGAGAATTCGGATCTGGGCCCCCACCACATACCCACACACTTTGAAACACCACTAAGATAATTTGCCTCTTGATTTCCTCCCACCTCCAAGCTTAACCAGCCACTTCCAAACTCGAAGCAAGCTCATTAGAAAGTACTTGACTTTTTCACCCCTAAACCTTAGTGCCCATGGCACAGAGTCTAAAGCCTTTAGGGCTAATATTGAAGACACATTAGAAGATGCCCCCAGGGGACAATTCCTCCTCCATACACAGGCCATTGTCCTCTACAAATGCCTTCTCCCTAATTTCTTTCTGATTTGTCCAGCGTTTCTTACCTCCTGGAACATAGAGAAATAACAGCATTTTGTCACATGCTCAGATATTGCATTGTTTTATTAAGTTAATATGAGACCTGGTTAAAAAGTAATGAAATTGAGTGTACAAACCTCACTTCAATTGATATCATTATTTTCTACTACTAAGTGCCACCATGGAGTCTTCTGTTGTTCTAGATTTGTATTTGGAGAATCTGAACACCTCACAGGAGACTGGAGGGGGTGTTACGTGATCCATCTCACTCCAGTTCCTAGCCACCATTATTTCAAACCCCCTGTGGTTGACAGTCACAAATCCATCCACAGAGCTTGCACTATTTTCTGAAAAGCACACTTATAACATCTTGTTCCCTAGTAAGGATAGAAACTCCAATAGGTTGTATCTTGCACCCTAACTTGACCTCTCCCTCCCCATAGGGTGGAGTTCTCTACTGAGCACAGTGTAGGAACCTTTTTCCACTTGGTTAGTGAAAAGTGGTGGATCCCCACAAAGCTGTGGAAGGGGGTCGGTTGTCAGGGCTCGGACACAGCATGACCCAGTGCACAGACGATGCCATCGTATGCCTTGGTCGAACTTCCCTTACGCAAAGTCAGATGATCTTACAGGACGAGTTTCCCCTGTGAGTCAAGCCCTTCCACCAAGAGCACCTAGCGCTTACATTCTGTCCCTGGAAGTCAGCCCACTAAAACAGGTGTGATATTTATTGCAGTTCAGAACATTGATCTAAGTTTCAGTTCCTGAAGGAAAAGGAACCCGGAGGCTTATTTTGAAGGGGGGGGGGGAGGAGAACTTCCTAAAAAATGCTGTTCACAAACACAACATTTCAAGGACAGGAAATAACAGAAAGCGCTTCTTGTTGACACAAGAGGAGACCAACCTCATTCTTAAGACTGCCAGGAGACCTGAGCTACCCTGCCACTCTGAGACAAATGATGAGCACGTGGTTTTCAAGCTCTCAGATGCAATTCCTAGGAATCTCAGCCTTGGGGTCAATAAGGCATGTGACAACCAACCAAGAAGCAAAAGGAAACAGATAAACCATGTGGTTTGGAAACAGGATTCCAGAGTTGGAAAACTGGCTCTGACATTTGGTTTTCTGAGCCTTGATGGCCTGAGCAAGAAAATGGGAGGAAATGAGCTTTTCCTTAAATGAGTATAAGAGATGGAAATAATAATGGCTAATACTTGGTGGGTTCTGCTTTTGTGTCGGACACTAACATAACATGCTTTTTAAGTGAGTCATCCACATTTCAATATTGTGAGCCTCCATTTCAAACAAAAGAACACTGAGGGATGAAGAGGTTATAGTATCTGTCCAAGGTCCTTGCCTTCGATGGTTCTAAAACCAGGCACTCAATCTTCAAACCTAGGTTGATATGCTCCTGAAAAGGGCTGGATACAGGCACGTGGCAAGAGACACTAAGCAAAGGGATCGGTAGATGAGAGCAGATAAGGGACATGCAAAGGGGAAGAAGAAAGACCCTCTATCTATGTTCATGGCATTTCAGGTCCCACCCACCCAGCCATCACCAAAGCAGATAAAGAGGTCTCTAAAAAACACGTCTCTCCAAATTACCCCAAAGTTGTCCTTTTCCTGGCTCCTTCCTGTGGAAGAATGTAAGACAAATTGTCCTCCATTTAGGACATACAATGACACACCTCCTGTCTGGTTCAAAAATATCCCCCAACCAATGACAACCAAAGGCCTAACATCTACTCACCCATCTACCCTACAGATTATATTTCAACTCTCTCAGTTTAGAGTAAACTCTCTTCATTGCTAGAGGTCTTCTTCCCTCTCCCCAAGAGCAGTGCTGGGCTTAGAACTCAGGACCTTGAACTCATTAAGCAGAAAGTCTACCACTAAGCTATATCTCCAGCCTGCCTTTTCTTTGAAAACTAGGTGTGTCTTGGGGCCAACAAGCTCCAGAATCCTGATCGCTATTTCTGGGGCATCCACGGGAACCCCTCAGTGTCGTCACTGCAGAGTTCTTGGCATCGTCAAGGTGATGATAAGACACCCCTTCCCCCCCTCCTTTACCATACAATTCTTTGGTCATGTAAGGCAAACCTGGCACTGTCTTGTGGCTGCACAGCCTTAATAAGAGGCAAAGCTGAGTGGTGGCCACAAAGCTGTTGATTGTGACTGTGCCCCAGCAGGGGATTTCCTGTGTATAGCTAAGGAGGGGTGGTATTTGACTATGACCTTCAAGGCATTTTAAAACTAAAGACAAGGGATAGAGCAATGGTGTTAGGTCTCAAGCTTGGGGCACATGACTAAAGTGCCTATTTAACATATCAAAGTGGACCTGGCCACCAGGTTCTCCCAGTATGCTAGTTTGACTGGCATACTCCACCCCCTACCCTAAACTTCTGCCCAGGGGCGGGGCTGCCTTTCCCCCAGCTGCCCTCTCTATATAACCCACCATTTTGGTTGCCTGGTCCTTTAGATCTACCCTTTACCTTCCTGAGGTCTGGCTCTCTTCTCTCCCCTCCCCTCTCTTCTCAAATGGCCCAGCTCATGTTCACTCTGGACTCTCCCAGATGTCTCTGCCTTGGCTATGCTCTCCCTCTTATCTGCAATAAGCTTTCTCCTCCACCATACCGAAGACCAGTCATGTCCTTCCTTTTTTATTTCTGGTTTGTTTTTCATTCAGATGGCTCAGTGGGTTATCATTGCTTATTTACCAGCATGAGTAACTAAGTTCAACCCCTCAGCACCCATCAGAATGATTTGCTTTGGGTTCAATAAGAGGCACTGCCTCAAGACAAGAAGGTAGAAAGTAATAGAGACAGACATTTGATGTCCTGCTCTGGTTTCTGAGTGAGCACTCACACATGTACAGAATGCCACATTCCCATGCATGTACCATATCATACATATCACACGTATGTAGTGATATTTTGTTTATAATCTAACAAAAGCTTGCCTGAAGATCAAAATGAAGATATAAAGCACTAGTTAGCCATACAGGCCAGGCAGTGGTGTCACACACCTTTAATTCCAGCACTCAGGAGACAGAGGCAGATGGATCTCTGTGAGTTCAAGGCTATCCTGAGCTACACCAGATTGAATCTGTCTAAAAGAGAAACAGAGTTCAGACAAAGGTGATCCCAGCTTGGGATTCCATGCCTTTGATCCCAGTACTAAGGAGGTGGAGACAGGTGAGATATGACTGGACGGAGAGAGGAATATAAGGTGGGAGGAGACAGGAGCTCAGAGATAGTCTGAGGATTCATAGAGATGGGGCAGTCTGAGGTTTCATAGAGACAGCAGCAGTCTAAGGATTTGTAGAGACAGGATGGCCCCTTTAGTCTGAGCATTGGTAGAGGTAAGAACTCTCTAAAGGCTGCTCTGCTTCTTTGATCTCTGAGCATTCGCCCCCATCTCTGGCTCTGGGTTTTTATTATTAAGACGAGTTAGAATTTGTGCCACACACACAAACATAAGAAAATCAGGTAGGGTATTATACCTGTAATCGTAGCAGGTGGGTGGCTGAGGGAGAAGGATCATGACCATCCTACATGAACAAGGAGAGTCTGCTTCAAAAAACTAGGAGCAGGAGATGTGGTTGAGTACTTGCCTACTGTGAACAAGGCCCTATGTTCAGTTCCCAGAGCTATTAGAAAACAAAGAAAAATATGGACTTACAGAGAGGTTGATGGAACATTCTAAAAGATACAGAATCACAAGGTGGAAATCTCTGTGACTGAACCCACTCACTCTGTGAGAGGTTCTGTCAAGGCATCCATCCTAAAAAAGGACCCATTTGGCACACATGTGAACTCATTTGGCATACATGTGAACTCATTTGGCCCACATGTGAACTCATTTGGCACACATGTGAACTCATTGGGGCCCAATTCCCTACTTCTGAAGGTGAAACCAAGCACAGATTCTTCCCTCTGATAAAGTAATTTTACCACCATAATTTGGGACCTCCAGAGCCAGTGTGGATGGAAGAAGGGTCCCAAACCAAGAGAGCAGAGGCCACAGTTCTTCTCATTGTCAACAGGACAAAGGAGAAAGGAGAGAAGGTTCCCACAAGACCTGAAAACCTGCAAGTGGTGCTGGAATTGGTCCCCTAATCAAGAAGGAGAACAGTCCCATCTGGCAGTGCTAGCAGATTTGTGGGTCACAGCATGGACTGAAGGCATGTCCTGTTTGGATCACAGCAAGTCCCTTGAAGGAGCCTGGGTTAGGACACAGACACACTAAGAAGGGTCCCCAACATCCAGGGACTAAGCTGACCTCACACAGGTAACTTGTCAAGCTTCTTCAATTAGCACCTAAAACCACTAAAGGTCAGATATTATCCTTTATTCTCTCCTTTTTATCCTTGTTATAATTCAGAGCCTACTGGCTTCATCCAGACTGGTGAGCAGAGAGAAATGGTGTTGCTGTAGAGAGACTATTCTTAGAAGGAACAGGATCAACAAAGGATGCTGTCCCAGGAGCTTTTGCAAACCCAAACACCATGAGATGCACTTATAAAATATTGTCCTGGATTTGTCAGATCTGCAACTTTGAAAGTCAAGAAAGGAATTATAAAGCAAAATATGACAGGAATTCTTCTTCATGATGTTTAAAGTTCTAGTCACTCTTTTATTGCTGTGAAGAGACACCATGACCAAGGCAAGTCTTATAAAAGAAAGCATTTAATTTAATTTGGAGGCTTGCTTACAATTTCAGAGGTTTCGTCCATTACCATCATGGTGGAAGCATCAACACACAATGAGCTAGGGCAGTAGCTGAGAGCTACAACCTGATTCACAGGCTGAATCTCTGGGATTGGCCACACCTTTTAATCCTCCTAATCCTTTCAAATAGTGTCATTCCCTACTGACTAAGCATTCAAATATATGAGCCTATGGGGGACATTCAGACCACAACAATGACACAGTTCTCCCCATAGCAAACCAAAACCCCAACCATCACAAAATTATCTGTGCTATCATAGACTCCAAAAGCAAGATACCTGAACTTCAAACCTTGCCTCTGTAGGGCTCCTCAAAGTTTCATAGTGCTTTGAAAAATAAAAAATTAAAATAATTTTTTAAAATTATCAGATCATAAGATGTGAAAGGGTAATAATTTGTTGAGAAAACAAAAACGGGGGCTTCATATAAAAATGAGCATTTATGCTCTTACTAAATTAAAAAGTCATGCTCAAGCCCCACCCCCACCCCAAAAGGGAGCACTATAGGCAGAGATGGCTGAGCAGTCAGGAGCACGTGATGCTTCTGCAGAGGATCCAAGTTCGATTCCTAGCACTCATGTTTAGTAGCTCACAATGCCAGTAACTCCAGCGTCCAGGGGGTCTGGACACCTGTGGCCCCTGCAGGCCCCTGCACTCATGTGCACACAGCCACATATAGATACACAATTAGGAAACATAGGGTTTTTTTAAACCAATACTGAATGTCTTGACATGTATTTTAAAGCTGAAATTAGATGCAAACTTATTAGGGCTGACTTGCATCAGTTGCTCACGTAGGTAGCTTCTCCTGAGAACTCTCCTGAAACCTTACCATGACACAGTTTTAGTTTCAGGGGCTTGGATTTTTGATGACTACTCAAAATTCACATCAAAATAAACTGACCGGTTTTAGAGACTTTGTGGACATTTAAGGAGACACATGACTTAGGCTTCCAAAAGTGGAAGGCACCTTTATTTGGCTGAAATTCTGAGGGGAGAATAAATGAGTTTTGTTTCATTTTGTTTTGGGAATACCCTTTTTGTGTTTTATAATTTATTTATTTCTAATTTACCTTTGAAAACCAATTTCTTATGGCATAAAGAGAAAAAAAACCCAATACCTGGCTTCCACATGTCTTATAAAAACTAAAACATTTTGCTGAACGGCGATGGCGCACGCCTTTAATCCCAGCACTCGGGAGGCAGAGGCAGGCGGATCTCTGAGTTCGAGGCCAGCCTGATCTACAGAGCTAGTTCCAAACCTGGATCCATAACTACTGAGAAACCTTGTCTCAAAAAACCAAAACCAAACAAACAAACAGAACAAAAACTAAAAGGTTTTTAGTGCACTGTGTTCATCACCTTGGGATGGGAGGACACCACTCCATAAACTAGATAGCTTATGAACGAAAGAAACTTGTTTCTCACAGCTCTAGAGGCCAGGATGCCCAAGGTCAAGGTCCTAGCAAATTTGGAATCTGGTACAGCTTTTGCTTGGTTCACCTCACTGTATGTGTCCTCTTGTGTTAGGAGGGGCAAAGTTCCCATGGCTGATTCTACAGCCTCATCCACGGGGCTCTATCCTTATGACTCGCTCCATAGCTCCCTTTCTTAAAGGCATCACCTTTCGAGTTAGGATTTCAAGGAGACACAAGCATTCAGACTGCAGCAAATGAGGTAGAGGAGGGTGTGAAAGTAATAAATAAGAAGGTGGAAGGAAGACAGCATGCCTCCATCCCCCTTCCAGCTTCTTCCTCTTCAGGCTCCCTCAGACTGCCTAAGCAACCTGAAGTCTGGCTGGGTGGCACTGTCTGTGGAGTCTATTCTCTTAAAGCAGTTCTCTTAGAGAAATGCTTGCCAAGCATTTTGTTTCTGATCTACATTTATTAAGAATTGTTGGGACAGGGCGATAGGGAGAGGGTATGGTTTAAACTACAGAAATGAGCCCCTCTCGCAAACTCATCTTGGATGATTTAAGCTATAAAATGAGACCTGAACTCTTCAGACATTAATACTTTTCCCCCCTGGGTTTTAAGGGACTTGACGCCATTCAAGCCTAACACACACACACACACACACACACACACACACACACACACACACACACAAATGAAACAAAACTCAGATTTATTTAAAAAAAAAACAAAAAAAAACCAATGAGGTTGTTGGTCTTTTCCCAGTTGGTTTATCAGGTTATTTCCCTAAATAACCAACTCCCTGCCTCATGTAAGACAATTTTGTTACAATTTTTAAAATTTTTTTGTAATGAGTCTATCTGTCTCACCAACCAACTCCCAAATAATGACACAGAGACTTACTATTAATTATGAAAGCTTGGCCTTAGCTTAGGTTTGTTCCTAACTAGCTCTTATAACTTACATTAACCCATTTCTACTAATCTACGCTTTACCATGCGGCTTTTTACCTTTCTTTCATTCTATATACACGACTCCCTCCATGTCTCATCGGCGTCTCCCTGCACCTTGATTGTCTCCTCCTGCTTCCTCTCTCTGCCCGGAAGTCCCACGTATGCCTCCTGCCTAGCTATCGGCTGTTCATCTCCTTATTAAAGCAATCACAGTAATATATCCCACAATGTATTTTCATTACAACTTTGAAAAACTGCTTTCCCAATGGAAAAGCCCCTGACATACTTCTATTATGTTTCCTATTTTATGTTTCCTTTCCCAATGGAAAAGCCCCTGACATACTTCTATTACGTTTCCTATTTTTCATGGTCAGAATAAACACAAATTCTCCAGGTGAGGAGTGTGAATGGGAGCCCCAAACAGATTTTAATCAACAATTCTTACCTTGGGCACAAAAGACTGAGTATAAACTTTGATTTAATTGGGGCCAGGCACCAGTAACTCAACCCAGCCAACAAAAAACGTTGTTCATTTCTCCAAGGATGCGTCAGTGTCTTGATGACTGGGCCCTTCATCCTTCTTTGGTTTTCATTCATGATCCCCTGTAAAATTTAAAGATCACATCTACATGTGGTATTGAGAAAAGGGTGAATATTTGACACAACCAAGGAGAAAACCACGAACTATCCCAGCCTTAGATCCAGCTCAGCCTCAGAACCGCCTGTTCTCTGAGTCCCTTCCCTCTGACTCTGGTTCAGAATAAGGCAGAGCATTTGATATCTTCGTATAAGAGCAGAGTGATGGCACTCAGAGCATCTTCCTCCCAGGGCTATGTGCAGAGTTAAGGAAGCCCTTGGTTCATGGCAAATGTGCCCGAGGTATAAAGTGGGAATGTTAAGCACGTTCCAATCTGTTGTTCAGTAGAGCAATTGCTGAGCGTGGAAGGGGGTCAAGTCTGGAACTGGGTGATGGGTCTTGTGAATTTCCCATCCTCACAAAACTGAGGTCTACTATAGAGAGCGCAATCTTAAGAGCACATTTAATACGCTGGTGTGGAATAGAGCGTGGGCTCCATGTTTTCAGAGCTCCCCGGATGATCCGAAGGCTCTCGGAGGCCTGTAGGCCTGAGAATCTGCTGACCACCTGTGTGGGCTGTTGGATGCTGACATCATCGATTACATGAGTCTCCCACACGCCACTAAATGACAAGTCCCTCAGATGCTGGAGCCCAAGTCTAGATGGAAAACAGTGACTGAAGGAGCTTGGGCTCTGCCAGATGGTGTTGGTTGCTGTCAGCTGTGGTGGTGGTAACGGGTATAAAGGATCCTCTAAGACCGGTGACATTAAAACCCATGGCCACTACTGTCTCAGGAGCTGGGGCTACGGGCTATGCCAGGACAAGAAACCAGCGCTTTAAACTAGCAACTTAACCTTTCTTTTTTCTTGTTGTACTTTCTTGCTGTTTTTCTTGAGTTTAAAAAAAAAAAAAAGCAGGAGGCAACAATTTCCCGTCTAAAGAAACTCTGACTTGAGTTCCTTGTCTACTGTCTACTTAGAAGCATGACAGTAGGTTGGCTCCTGCTCTCTCCCACTGAGGGCTGGCTCCAGATAAAATCTGGGAGCAGATGGGGAGACTGTAAGCATTCAGTGGGCTAGAGTTGGTATAGGTGGTCACACAATGTACAGAGAATGAGGGCCTGACACTGCCTGAGGGACTGGGAACCATCAGAGGACCCACTCCCATAGAGGATTCTCAGTCATGACACTAGACATGGACATCAGCTCACTAACGGTCATATCACAGGAATCATCATGTCTTCAAGAGATCTTGGAGTACCTGTGGAGTTTGGGGGAGTCATGGAATTTTCCTGTTTGTTGTGGGGAGATGGGACTATGCTTATTTGGTAGGAAATTTCTCATTTTAAAGTATTCCAGAAATAATCCACCTATCCCCCAAGTCCCATGTCCTGACACATCAGAATAAAGATATATCAATGTCTTACACTTCCTCTGCCTACCTCCTCCTTATTTCACGTCTACCAGGACAGACAATGGGACTCCCTGTTTTGGGTTCAAAGTTTCTTGGTAATTTTGTGACTAAGGATCTTTTTCATTTTTCCATGAGGCTGAGACCACAGGGGATCCAGGAGAGGGAAAGTTGACCATAGTGAAGGAGCTGATGTGGAGCATCACGGGAGCGAGGATGGGATCTGTCAATGGAGTCCTTGGCAAAGTAGGGCAGGGAGGGACACACAGTGAAAACTGAGGATGCTCTGCTGTGTGTTACTGAGTCCTTCACTCTGGAATCTGTCTTCCCAAGCAACAGGGATAGCTCCAGCTCTCCTTTCACAAGTCCTTGACCTTGCTTCTCCCTAGGTCTACTGGGTTACCTTCAGAGTCGCCTAGTCCGTCTTGTTTGGATTTGTTTCTTTCAACCCGGAGACCCTTCCCTTAGCTCTGTCCTTTGGGATTCTTGACTTACTAGGGATCCAGGATTCAAAAAGTAACATTAATCAAAGGAAGAAAGGGCACATCTGGGAAAGGCCTATGAACATCCTGTTGTGAAAGAAATCCATTTTCCAAGACAGAATTGGCAATGGGGTGGGAGTCTAATCTACTTCCTTCCTAGCCCCCTCATAATAGTGCCCAGATATCAGCTTGATGCAACTTGATTTTACCCACGTAGAAGCTTAATGTGACCTGGCATTTGGTAACTATGTGTGCTGTGATCCGTTTAACAGCCCAATGAAAGCATAGAGACTCTTTCAACAAGAGATTAAATGTGTCCTAGAATCCACCCTCCTATCTATCAAGCAGAACGTTCTGAAGTAAAGCCTACGGAATGGGCAATTATCAAGACGTCCTCCTTCCTTTGTGCTGAAGGCAGAGAGCCCTGCCAGCCCCCTGGGCAAGGGTGAGGCATAAATTACCCTCAAGCCAGACTTTCAGGTGCCTGACTGGGGAACTCCAGCAGGTCACCCCATTCTCTTTCTTTGCTTAAAAAGCCCTGCTCCTTTCTGATGACCATAAGATAGAACACAATTACTCCTCGGCGGAAACATTCAAAGCCAGCCCCGCCCCCTCTGACTGCCCGGGGGCCAAAGGGCTGTCATTTACACAGCATCTACCCCTCACCATTCTTTTATCATCCTCTAGCTTTGGAAAGAATATGGCAATTCAGAGCATGGTCTCTGAGGCTAACTGTGTCCCAAAGAGTGCTGTCAATCATAGTCTTGGCTCTGCCACTGACTGGCCACATCACTTTAAGCTCTCTGTATCTGACTCTCTGTACCTCAGTTTCCCTACCTTGAACATAGTAGAAGCCCCCTTCTCATAGGGTAAGAATTAGACATTAATTCATTTAGTTCATGGGACGAACTTGGCCAGCTCTTGACCCTATGTAGGAAATACATAAGGAAGAGTGGAGAGTTGTCATCATGATGACAGAACACACGTTCACCCCCATTCACAGAAATCCAACCTGCAACTGTCCACTGGCATGCATGCCACTTTCAAAGAAAATGCAATTCAATTATTATTTGGGGCATGGATTAAGGAGGAAAACTAAGAAATGGTGACCCGCCACCCTCTGGCCAAGTACCTTACCACACATCAGCATTCTAGACTCACCTCAGCACCTCCCTCAGCATCCCCGCAGAAGTGTACTTGCTAAGGACCACTCTGGAGGGTCAACAGATGTAAGGACAGTAGGAGGGTGAGTGTGGGAAGGAAGGACATTGCTCAGGACCCCAGCCCAGGGCACGTGATTGGGTTTCCTTGTACTGAGCTAAATGCTGGGTTTCTGTTTCTGTCTAGGATAAAAGATGGAATTTAAACAGTAATAATATATTGTTTCTGCTTTGGAAAGAAACAGGCAGGATGCTAAAGGATTTGTGTTAGAAGAGCAAGGAAAGTCAAAACGGAGAGTCACAGACCAAAGGATCAACAGAAGGTACTCCATTGAGTCAGGAAATAGTAGTCTAGGTAACATGTAGAGGTACCAGCACAGAGGCTGTGGTCAAGGAACTGAAAAGCAGCTCAAGTGTCCCCTGCATAAAGAGGGAGGGAGGTGCCTGAGGAGGAGATGTGAGAACCGGCAGGCCTCGCTAGCCACCTTCTAACAAGGGGGGGGGGATGGGCTGGGGGATAGAGGAGCTCTCAGAGCTCCTCCCCACCTCCTCCACATTTCCTAGCTACTTCAGTGCCAGCAGGAGACAAGCCAAAACTGTTTTTAGCAAGCCACAATAACGAACAGTACTTAAGCTGCTTACTTACAGGAGATAGTAGTTAAAAATATCTCTGTCCATGCAGCGGGAGCTTCTTCAGGGGGTAGCTTGGTCTTTCACGGATATAATTTGTTTCAGGGATAAAATCTTCCTATAACAAAACACATCCAGTCATTGCATCACCCAGGATGTAATACAGACTGGTAACACCCAGACATGTGGCTTTCGGTGTGAAGAGGTCTGTGCCTCCCTTATGTGTCATATAAATGTCATATAAATGGGGTCGTGTGTGTGTGTGTGTGTCCTTCCCTCTCTCCATCTTATGGAGATTTGTTTCCTTTAGATTGAGAAATAAGATTAAGTCAGAGCTCTTCAGAGAGGAAACAAAGAAAATGACTATTCCCATGGGTACCATGACCAATACCCAGTGACAAATGTCATCCTGCCAGCCTGGCGTAAGCTAGACTGTGTGGCATAATCAGCTCCAGAAACTGTGAACTCTTTTGACACTTCACTGGAATGCCTTTAAATTCAGGTCCAGATCACCAAGTTGCATGTTTGCAGGAAACATCAAGAACTGGGTATATCTACCATAGGTCAGAAACCCTCCCTAAGCCTACAGAAAATATCAAGCAGCCAAAACAGCTTATTAAACTATAGAAGCCATTTCTTCCCAATTGTGGCCCTACATGGACCCTCACATAAATGTTTTCTCTGTGTTGGGACTTCTGTGAGCAGAGGGTGAGAGAGCCTGTGTGGTCCACTGGAGTGCGCCAGGACCTCTGCCTGGTGAACATTGTGCCAATGAACTGCCCACACTAACCTCCTCTGTGTCTCTTCCTCTGGAAGCCAGCCCTGACTCCCCATACCTGCACCATCAGGCTCAGGACACCGCGTTCTCTCCTTGGCGAGTGTCACAATGTCACATGCTTTCTATGGTCATTTCACTAATGTCTGCTTCCCTCACTGGACTTCGAATTCCAGGTCCCACATTTACCAGTAAGGATCTAGTTTTGCCAGAAGTCCCAACCTTTGAGTGAGCTCTGTGGGATGTCAGGAGGCTGCACACCCTCTCGTGGATCTTCTTCCACGTGGACTGGGAGCAAGGTTGGAGCCTGCCCGACAGAGTAAATGGGGGAAGAGTTATGCAGCTGCTAAAAAGGATGCCGACTTAGAGTACTTAAATATGGGTTGAAACTTAACCATAAGCTAAAGTGTCAGGATGCAAAATGGTACACCTATGATCTTAATGCTGGCATCAAATCTACATGCCAGGATCATGGGAATACATACCACTAACACGGTTAAAACAGCTGTGCTTGGTGTCTCTGCCTATGAGCAGTTCTTCTTTGGACATTCTGGTTTTCAGGGAATTTGCTAATGAGAAAAATTCTGCTTTTTCAACCCCAAATTGTATTTTAAAATATTAATCTTAATTGTTTTCTGCCGCAAAGACTTTATTTTACATCTCATCCAGTTAAAGCCACTCACATACTGTGCTTTCTCTCTTCCGCAGATGCCTCTGTGCAGAATATTGCCGCCTTCCCAACCAAGCCCCTGCCCTCACTAACTCCCAGCCACTCTTCTCAGGGAGTCCTTTCCGAGTCTGCCCCCCTCCTGCCCCCAGAGGTCAGCTGACTCACGTGTTGTTCATATTCTCAACACTTCTGACAACGGACACTGGCCCCGTCTGGTTAATGTGTCCCCTAGACTGAGACCCAGATGGAGGCTCTGGTTAATATCTCATCCCAAACTTAAGTGTGGAGGCACATACACCTGTAGTTCTAGCCCTAAGGAGACTGAGGTGGAAGGATCTTGAGTTTGAGGGTAGCCTGGTTATACAAAAGACAGGTCACAGTAGGTACTGACTACCACAGTGGGGGATGAAGAGTATTGTTTGAGGGCTTGGAGGGGTGACTCGTAGTCAAGAGCATTTGTGGCTCTGACCGGGGACCTAAGTTCAGTTCCCAACACTCCATCTTCTGCCTCACAACCACCTTTAACTCCAGCGCCAGGGCATCCACTTCCAGTCTCCACAGGAACGAGCACATGCATGACGCATGGATATACACTCAGTCCACAAAATAAATCATTAAAAAACAATATTGAGTAGTGAATTTATTCATACTGTATCTGAGTCTCAAGTCCAAAATTCTGAGGCATCATGAAGCTAAAGGTGTACACAGAAATGTGATGATAAAAAGTACAGATCGTGTTTCCTTGAAATGTTCAAAGAGTCTTAGCAATCCAGGTAAATCATTCTGTTAATGTGTGAGAAACACTAGAAAGACACAAGTATTTGAGATGTCAACAAGGATGGCTATCAAGAATATATAGAGAACTGTTCATTAGCAGACGTCTGGAGTGGTTGTTAGGGCCACTATGCCACTGACTCCCTGCAGCTCCCCCTGTCAGTAGTTTGTGCCCATTGACCTCCCATCACACCCTTCTCTGCAGCAAGAACATAAGGCCCAGAGTAGGACTGAGTCTACACATCTATTACCTGATGTGGGAGTCCCCTCTGTGTGCTGTGATTGCCATTAATGAATAAAGAAACTGCCTTGGCCTGTTAATAGGGCAGAACTTAGGTAGTCAGGGAGGACTGGACTGAATGCTGGGAGAAAGAAGGGCAGAGTTGGGAGACGCCATGGATTCACCGCCAGAGATGGACATGCTGAATCTTTGCTGGTAGACCACGACCTCGTGGTGATATATAGATTACTAGACATGGGTTAAACTAAGATGTAAGAGGTAGCCAATAAGAAGTTAGAGCTAATGGGCCAAGCAGTGATTTAATGAATATAGTTTCTGTGTGGTTATTTTGGTTCTGGGAGGCCAGGAAGAACAAGCGACCCCCTCCTCGTACAATTACCAACCTAGGAAAACAATAGGCAGCAAATGGCTGCAACTTCAATGCTCTACTGTATTTCAGAAAGCATTATATACATAATTACTGCTCTCCCTAAGAATCTTATGAGAAATACAGCAAGACTTTAAAACTAGCCACCAGCACAATTCTTTAACTGCATTTTAACCTCATACCCACAGATAAGTCTAGCTATCACCCCTTATAAAAGAGGGTTCACTCTACAACAAAGAGAGCTCTCTCTACAACAAAGAGACACCATGGCGAAAAACCACAACTGACATAGTGAAACATCAATGGGTTGTGGTGAGCCCAGTCCCAGTGGGTACATCTGTAACATAGCTCCTCTATCTATCTATGGCTCAGGGAACATTTCAGAAGAGGGTGGGAAGCTTGAAAGAGCCAGACTATGAGGAAGTCTGTTGTGTGGCTGCCTTCCCTAGAAATTGTTGTATAAACAGGAAATGAACAATAGAAAATATCAATAGACATACTAACATGAAAGGGGTAAAAATCTCACAGGCCGCACCCCTAAACAAAGAACTGTAGGCAACTGATAGCTTCTGAGAAAGGGAGGGTTTGCCCTCCCAGGAATGAGCACATGACTGGTTATTCAATACAAAGTAGTCAGTCCTGAAACCATATGTATATGAATATATATAAAAAATGGACTCCGCAGCTTATACCTGTATATTTATCTGTGTGCATGCATGTGTGTGTGCATGCGCACATGTGTGTGTAACAATAAAAAAAGAGGCTATCAACTTGAGATTGGGAAGGACACAAGAAGGGGTTGGAGGGAGGAAAGCGACAGGAGAAAGTGATGAATTACATTAAAAAACATAAAAAGTTAATTAACTTTTAAAATATTGGACTGACTACAGAATGGGAGAAATTTTTGCCAACAATATATCAAACAGGTGATTAACATCTAGAATACATAAAGAACAGCAAAAAAAAGCACCAAAAAAAAGCCTGTGGTTAATAAATGGGCTGATAAACTGAATGCAGTTCTCAAAGAAACACAAATGTTTAACAATTGTTATTAATTATTTATTTAATAATAAATAATTGAAAAATGTTCAGCATCCTTAGCTATCAGGAATATGCAAATAAAATTGCTTTGAAAGCCCATCCTACCATTTCATAAGAATAGCTATAATACCATTTCATAAGAATACATATGCTGAGCCAGGCAGTGGTGGTGTAGGCCTTTAATCCCAGCACTTAGGAGGCAGAGGTAGGTGGATCTCTGTGAGTTTGAGGCCAACCTGGTCTGCAGAGTGAGTTCCAGGACAGCCATGGATGTTACACAGAAAAACCCTGTCTTGGAAAAAAAAAAAAAGAATACATATGCTGGCAAGGATGAGGGGAAGGAGGAGTTCTTTATTTACTGATGGAGTATAAACTGATGCAGCCACTATGGAAATCAGTGCAAAGTCTCTAAAAAAAATAAAAGTAGAGCTACCATATGACCCAACTATCCCACTCCTGGGCATATATCTGGAGTTTTCAGAGTCAACATATCGCAAAGATATCTGCACATCCATGTTCATTGTTATGGTATTTACAATAGTAGGAAATGGGACCAGCCTATATTCCCATCACTAGATGAATGGATAAAGAATGTGATTTAAAAATGTGATAATATTCACAATGGGATTTTATCCTGCCACAAAACAAAAACAAAAACAAAAACAAATGCTGACATCTAAATGAAAACGGATGGAACTGGAAATCAGTATGTCAAGCAAATAAAGACAGACTCACAAAGACAAATACTATATGTTTTCTCTCATGTACACCATAAAACTAGAAAGGAAACTACACTGAATAGTTTTATGGCAACTTGGCATAAGCTACAGTCATCTGAGATGGAGAATCTTCAGGTAAGAAAATGCCTCTATAAGATCAGGCTGCAGGCGTGCCTGTAAATCATTTTCTTAATTAGTGATTGGTCGGGAAGGCCCAATTCATTGTGGGTGGTGTCATCCCTGAGCTGGTGGCCATGGGTTCTATGAAAAACCAGGCTGAGCAAGCCATGAGGAGGAAACCAGTAAGCAGCTGATGTAGGATCTGCTGTATGCTGTGAATATGTGTTACTTTTATTGGTTGATGAATAAAGCTGCTTTGGCCTATGGCAGGGCAAAATATAGCTAGGTGGGAATGCTAAAATGAATACAGAGAGAAGGAAGACAGACTCAAGAGAGACACCAGCAGCCCCTAGAGAAGTAAGATGCCAGAGCATTACCTGTATGCCACGGGCCATGTGGTGATACACAGATTAATAGAAATGGGTTAATTTATATGTAAGGCTATCTAGTAATAAGCCTGAGCCATTGGTCAAACATTTATAATTAATATTAAATCTCAGAGTGGTTATTTGGGAACTGGCTTGTTTCTCTCCAGTAACAAGAAACACTCCTTCATGGCCTTTGCATCAGCTTCTGACTTCAGGTTCCTTCCCTGTTCCTGTCTTGACTTACTTCATTGATGAACAGTTATATAGAAATGTAAACCAAATAAGCCCTTTCCTCCCCAAGTTGCTTTTGGTCATAATGTTTCATCACAGCAATGATAACACTAACTATAACAAAAATCATATATGAAGAAGAGACCTTGAGGTAGCAGACAGTGGGAGGAGGATAATGGAGTTCATGTGACATGAGAGTAGGAAGGCTGTTTCAGGGTAAGGAAGGGAACCAGAAAGGAGTTAGAAGGGTTGGGGGGTGGATGTCTGGTATAAAAAGAACAAAATACATCAGTTTGGGATCTCCAAGGGAGTAGGCAGGAACCAGAAACCTCTGTGGGTCTGGGTGTGAATCTGGGATCTCTGAGGGAGTAGGCCTGAGCCAGGTCCTCTGCAGGTCTGGGTACACCGGAGTCTGGGGCCTCCGAGGGAGTAGATCGGAGCCAGAGACCTTTGCAGGACCAACCCCAAGCCAGGAACCTCCACAGGAGCAGATCCAGACCGGGGACATTTATAGAAACAGGTCTGAGCCATCAAACTAGGCCAGAGCAGGCCTGAAATAGCAAATTCCATGGGAGTGGAGCAAACCTCAGGAGCACTGAGTCACCTGCAGGAACACGGAGTGACCAACGGGATAACTAGAACTGTGGTACTGACTGTATCATGAGGAACAACCATCTGAGCCTTGGATCCACTGACACCTAGAAGATTAATCACCAGAGGCACAAACAGCCCCAACCACACCAATTAGAGGAAAAGATGAGTAGACAAGGTAAGAACACATACAAAAACACAAAGATCAACATGACACCAGTAAAATCTAGGGACCCTAAAACACCAAGACTTAAACAACCAAATATAGATGAAGCAGAAAAAACATGACCTAAAAAATAACTTCAGGAGAATGTTTGAGACTCTTAAAGAGGAATGAGAAATTCTCTCAAAGAAATGGAGGAAAAGGAAAAAAAATTGGAAGACATGAGCAAATCCCTTAAAAAAAAAACCAAGGAAAAGCAATCAAAGATATGAAAGAAACTATTCAAGATTTGAAAACTGAAATAGAGATAATAAAGAAAACATAAACTAAGGGAATTATAGAAACAGAAATCATGAGAAAATTATTAGGAACCACAAATGCAAACATAAGCAGCAGAATACAAGAAATGGAAGAGAGAATCTCAAGCGCTGAGAATACAATAAGGAAATAACTTATCAGTCAAAGAAAACATTAAATCTAACAAAAGCTTAGCACAAAATATCCAGTAAATATGGGATACCATGAAAAGATCAAAACTAAAAATAATAGGTATAGAAGAAGGAGAAGAAGTTCAAATCAAAAGCACAGAAAATATATTTAACAAAATCATAGAAGAAAAGTTTCCCAAACTAAAGAAAGATATGCCTATGAAGATACAAAAGCTTGCAGAATACCAAATAGACTGGATCAAAAAAAAGTCCCCCTCGCCACATAATAATCAAAACACTAAACATACAGAATAAAGAAAGAATATTAAGAGCTGCAAAGGAAAAAGGCTGAGTAACATATAAAGGCAGATCTATCAGAATTACACCTGACTTCTCATTGGAGACAAAGAAAGCCAGAAGGTTGTAGTCAAGCGTAATGCAGACATTAAGAGACCACGGATGCCAGCCCAGGCTACTATACCCAGTGAAACTTTCAATCACCATAGAAGGACAAAACAACATATCCCATAACAAAACCAGATTTAACCAATACCTAGCCACGAACACAGCCCTACACAAAGTACTAGAAGGAAAACTCCAACCCAAGGAAGTTGGCTACATCAACAAAAACAAGGCAATTGATGATCTCACAGCAGCAAATCCCAATGAAGGGAAACATACAAATTAACATCACCAACAATGAAAACAAAATTAATAGGATATAGCAATCACTGGTCATTAATATCCCTTAATATAAATGGACTCAACTCACTTATAAAAAGAGACAGGCTAACAGATTGGATATGAAAACAGAATCCATCCTTCCACTACATACAAGAAACACATCTCAACCTAAAAGACAGATATCGCCTCAGAGTAAAGGGTTAGGAAAAAAAAAACTTCCAATCAAATGGACCTAAGAAACAAGCTGGTGTAGCTATCCTAATATCTAACAAAATATACTTCAAACTAAAATCAATCAAAAGAGACAAAGAAGGACATTTCATATGAGTCACAGGAAAAATCTTTCAAGAGGAAATCTCACTGAACATCTATGCCCCAAATAGAAGGGCATCCTCATATGTAAAAGAAACACTTCTAAAGCTTAAATCATACATTAAACCCCACATACTAATAGTGGGAGACTTCAACATTCCACTCTCACCACTGGATAGGTCAGTCAGACAAAAAAAAAAACCAGAGAAATAAGAGAACTAACAGATGCTGTAACTCTAATGGACTTAAAAGACATCTATAGAATATTCCATCCAAACATAAAAGAATATACCTTCTTCTCAGCACCTCATTGAACCTTCAGTTTCTGAATTGACCACATACTCGGTAACAAAATTGAAATTCAATATTTCAATTGAAATTTTTCAATTTTCAATTGAAATTTAAATTTTGAATTCACCACATACTCGGTAACAAAACAAACCTCAACAGATAAAAAAAAATTGGAATAACCCCATGTATTTTATCAGATCACCATGGCATAAAACTAAAATTCAACAGCAATACTAATTCCAGAAAGTCCATGAACACATGGAAATTAAACAATGCTTACCTGAATCATCAATGGAATAAATAAAGGGAGAAATTAAAGACTTCCTAAAATTTAATGAAAATGACCACACAACATACCTAAATTTATGGGACACAATGAAAGCAGTGTTAAGAGGAAAGTTCATAGCACTAAGTGCCTACATAAAGAAGCTGGAAAAATCACAGTCTAGTGAATTAACAGAACATTTGAAAACTTTAGAGGCAAACTCAGCAAACAGAACTCGACGGCAGGAAATAATCAAATTGAGAGCTGAAATCAACAAAATAGAAACAAAGAAAACAATACAAAGAATCAATGAGACAAAGAGTTGGTTCTTTGAGAAAATCAACAAAATAGACAAACCTTTATCCAAACTAATCAAAAGACAGAGAGAGAATATCCAAATTAACAAAATCAGAAGTGAAAAGGGGAACATAACAACAGACACAGAGAAAATCCAGAAAATCATCAGGTCATATTTTGAAAACCTATACTCCACAAAATTGGAAAACTTAAAGGAAATGGACAACTTTCTGGTTAAATATCACTTACCAAAATTAAATCAAGACCAGATAAGCAAATTAAACAGACCAATAACTGCTGAAGAAATAGAAACAGTCATCAAAAGTCTCTCAACCAAAAATAGCCCAGGACCATATGGTTTCAGCTCAGAATTCTACAAGATTTTCAAAGAAGAACCAATACCAATACTCCTCAAATTGTTCCACACAACAGAAACAGAAGGAACATTGCCAAACTCTTTTTATGAGGCTACAATTACCCTGATACACAAACCACAGAAAGACATTGCTAAGAAAGAGAATTACAAACCAATTTCACTCATGAACATTGATGCAAAAATACTAAATAAAATACTGGCAAACTGAATCCAAGAACACATCAGAACCATCATCCAACATGATGATCAAGTCGGCTTCATTCCAGAGATGCAGGGATGGTTCTACAAACAAAAATCTGTCAATGTAATCCAACATATAAACAAACTGAAAAATAAAAACCATATGATCCTCTCATTAGATGCTTTAGACAAAATACAGCACCCCTTCATGATAAAGGTCTTGGAGAGAGCAGAGATACAAGGAATATACCTGAACATAAGAAAGGCAATATACAGCAAGCCAACAGGCAACATCAAACTAAATGGAGAGAAACTCACAGCGATCCCACTGAAATCAGGAACAAGACAAGGTTGTCCACTCTCTCCATATCTATTCAATATAGTTCTTGAGATCCCAGCTAGAGCAATAAGACACCAAAAGGAGATCAAGGGGATACAAATTGGAAAAGAAGAAGTCAAACTATCACTATTTGTTGATGATATGATAATTTACATAAGCGACCCCAAAAAATTCTACCAAGGAACTTCTACAACTCATAAACACTTTTAGTAATGTAGCAGGATACAAGATTAACTCAAAAAATCAATAGCCTTCCTATACACAGATGATAAATGGGCTGAGAAAGAAATCAGAGAAACATCTCCCTTCACAATAGCCACAAATAGCATAAAATATCTCAGAGTAACTCTAACCAAACAAGAGGAAGACTTATATGACAAAAACTTTAAATCTTTGAAGAAAGAAATAAGACACCAGAAAGTGGAAAAATCTCCCATGCTCTTGGGCAGGTAGAATTTACATAGCAAAAATGGCAATCTTGCCAAAAGCAATCTACATATTCAATGCAATGCCCATCAAAATTCCAGAAAAATTCTTCACAAACCTCGAAATAATGGTACTCAACTACATATGGAAAATTAAAAAACCCAGGATAGACAAAACAATCCTGTACAATAAAAGCATTTCTGGAGGCATAACAGTCCTTGACTTCAAACTCAACTACAGAGCTGCAGTAATGAAAACAGCCTGGTATTGGCATAAAAACAAACAGGAGGACCGATGGAACAGAATCAAAGACCTGGATATTAATCCACACACTTTTGAACACCTGATTTTTGACAAAGAAGCAAAAAATATCATATGGAGAAAAGAAAGCATATTTAACAAATGGTGCTGGCATAACTGGATATAAACATGTAGAAGAATGAAAATAGACACATATCTATCACCATGCACAAGATTCAAGTCCAAATGGATCAAAGACCTCACCATAAAGCCAGCCACACTGAACCTCATAGAAGAGAAAGGGGGAAGTACATGTGAACACATTGGCATAGGAGACCACTTCCTAAATATAACCCCAGTAGCACAGACACTGAGAGAAACAATTAATAAATGGGACCTCCTAAAACTGAAAAGCTTCTATGAAGCAAAGGGCATCGTCAACAAGACAAAATGGCAGCCTACAGAATGGGAAACTATCTTCAGCAACCCCACATCAGACAAATGTCTGATCTCCAAAATATACAAAGAACTCAAGAAATTGGTCATCAAAAGAACAAATAATCCAATAAAAATAAATGGAGTACAGACCTAAACAGAGAACTCTCAACAGAGGAATCTAAAATGGCTGAAAGACAGTTAAGGAAATGCTCAACATCCTTAGTCATCGGAGAAACGCAAATCAAAACAACTCTGAGATTCCATCTTACACCTGTAAGAATGGCCAAGATCAAAAATACTGTTGACAATTTATGCTGGAGAGGTTGTGGGGTAAAGGGAACACTCCTGCATTGCTGGTGGGAGTTTAAGCTGGTACAGCCCCTTTGGATATCAGTGTGATGATTTCTTAGAAAATTAGGAAACAACCTTCCTCAAGACCCAGCAATACCACTTTTGGGTATATATCCAAAGGATGCTCAATCGTGCCACAAGGACATGTGCTCAACTATGTCCATAGCAGCTTTGTCATAGCCAGAACCTGGAAACCTAAATGCCCATCGACCAAAGAATGGATAAGGAAAATGTGGTGCATTTACACAATGGAGTACTACACAGCAGAAAAAAATAACGACATCTTGAAATTTGCAGGCAAAGGATGGAGCCTGGATGACCTTGAACTTGCTCTGTAGATCAGGCAGGCCTCAAACTCAGAGATCTAACTGCTTCTGCCTCCTGAGTGCTAGGATTAAAGGTATGCACCACCACTGCCTGTCAAAAGGAGCTTTCTTTAAAAGATGGTATTTACGGCCACTCCTCTAGTGGAAAGGTGACCAACTAACTTGGCTTACCCAGGACTCAGGGCTTTCCCACAATGCAGGACTTGGGAACCAAAGCCAGGACAGCCATAGGCTGACTGGATGGCCTTTCTGTGGTCACAGTTTTTTGTATTGTGGATCATGGCTCTTATTTACACACTTCGTCATCTAGTTAGGTCCAAAGTCACCTGATTAGGATGAGCGGGCACACCGAGTTTGCTGCCTCATCTGGGATGACTGAACACCCTCTCCCCTTCGTTATGCCTCCCACCCTGCCTCCACTGACTGGACGTTCTGCAGAGCCACTGTCTTTTCCATCTCCACTGCACTTGCAGTTATCCTTGGATTATGCAGCCCCGGGACCTAATAATTCCCCAAATTCATCTTACTGATGGAAGCTAACAATACCCCTGTCTTCTTACCTCCCATCCCTACCCTCTATTAACTCAATCATGAACCAATCTTCTTCAGGACCCATATGAAACGTTACCTCCTCTACCAAACTGTAAGCGCCATTCTTGTTTATTTTCCAAAAGCATCCATCAAGATCTGCCTTGTAGAAATCTGGCGTGAGTGTGTGTGTGTGTATTTTTATTCTCTTCTGTTTTGTAAGTTGGGAAGGAACAGGAGAAATGTGTTACATACATGCTATTCTCCGTTCCAGGATTAGTAAACGGATAATCAATCTTAACACTCTCTCACACACTCAACTCCAATCCCAATTGATTCTGTTCGGTTCTGTAAACACGAGACAGTTTTTCCATCAGTCAAAACTAAGGATCAACTGGCCAATTACATGAAGACATGCATCAAAGGGGAGCTGGATGAATACATAAATGCACATTTCACCTGACACATTCAGAAGCAGCAGGGCTTTCCTCTGCCCTCCCTGCTGTGGGAATTAGCTTCTCTGCTCTGTCCTCCCCTGCATTTAGACTACTGTTGAGAGCATCCCATGATCTATGTCATGTTAAATGGGATGAGGTTATGTCTATCTTTTTGTCTAGTTTGTGAGCCCCTGGAAAGTAGAGATGTGTGCGAGCAGGTACATTACAAATAGTTGTCTGAGAATTTCACATGCGCTTTAGTGTCAGAAAAGCCTGCTATACTAATTCTAGGAGCTAGGACGGTATCTCTAAATACAGCACGCAGACATAAGGAAAAGCACTGTGGATGGAAGCAGATGGGTGTTGTGGAATATTGTTTGTGCTGTGGAACATTTGCTTAATCATGCAAAGATGTGTTGCATTCTTTTTCTTTTTAAGATTTTCGAGACAGGTTTTCTTTGTGTTGCTTTGGTGCCTACCCTGGAACTAGCTCTTGTAAGCCAGGCTGGCCTCGAACTCACAGAGATCCACCTGCCTCTGCCTCCCAAGTGCTGGGATTAAAGGTATGTGCCACTACCACCCGGCCAATGTTGCATTCTTTTATGTTGCATTTCTTTAACTCTATGAAGCTGTGTTGCTTTGTCTATCTAAAACACCTGATTGGTCTAATAAAAAGCTGAATGGCCAATAGCAAGGCAGGAGAGGGATAGGCAGGGCTGCCAGGCAGAGAGAATAAATAGAAGGAGAAAAGAAAAAGGAGGAGCAAGAAAAAAAGGAGAGGAGGATGCCAGGGGCCAATCACCCAGTCCCACAGTCAGACACGGAATAAGAAGGAAAGAAAAGATATACAGAAATAGAAAGAGGTAAAAGTGCAGAGGCAAAAGGTAGACAGGCTAGTTTAAGAAAAATTGGCGAGAAATAAGCCAAACTGAGGCTGGGTGTTCATAACAAAGAATAAGTCTCCGTGTGGTTATTTAGGAGCTGGGTGACAGGACCTCCCAAACAGCAGTGAATAAGAGAAAAGAAAACAGCTAACTACAGGTGGGCCTTTGCTCATCGTGGTCATCATCAAATGAAGCAGGAATACTGCTGAGATCACTTAAAGACAAGCCTGCATCTCTAGGTCAGCACCAGTTCCCAGGCTCCAGGTCTTTGAATACTGAATAACACTCTCCTTGCCAACCTGGGGAAAAGCACAAGCCAGGGGGAAAGGAGACCAGGCCCATGGCAGAAACAACTGTGACTCTGATCATCTGACCCTGGTCAAACTTGGGGCTTTTTAATCTGTTACACTATTTCCAATACGGTGAATAATCAAGAATTGGCATTACATTATTATCTTATTAATATATTTTATGTAATTTTCCCAAATATTTAACATTTAAATAAATTTTAAATTTTATTATTTCTGAAAAACACTAAAAAATAGATTACTATTTTCTTATACTACCTCAAACTCAAGTATAATTCTTGTTAAATTTCCAGGGCCATGTAGGTTCTGGACCTGTTTAAAGTGGGTCGCTCTGGGTGCAGCAATTGTATCTTCTGGGGCAGGGAATGTCTGACTCTCATCACTAACAATGAAGAGAAAAGCCGACTGGCATGTCTCTCTTTCAAAGCTGCTATCTGATTATTTTCGTGGTCTTTCCATGGAGTAAGTGACCAACCCTTTCTGCTGGTGTGCCTGAGTAACAGGGTCCCCCAAAACATAGGGCGTTGGCTAACCCTGGCAGACTTAAGCAAACCAAATGGCTATTCAACTTACTTGAAAGCTGACTGGTGAATATAGAAGCCCCACTTCACTTTTTTGGACAGAGTCTTATGCAAATGTTTTTCACTACTTGCGATAATGTAAACAAACCAAGAAACTATGTCTATGCAAAAAAGATATATGCCCATTAATGGTGTTTATTGCTGATTGGTGGGACATGGGTGATTTTTCCCTCAACTCCTTTTTGTTGGTATATAGCTTCTAAAATGTCTAGTGAATTTCTTCATAGTGTAAAACCAAAAATTTGAGTTTTAAAATTTATGACAGAAGAAAAAAAATGGGTATGTGTACATGTGTGCATTCATGTATGTGTACGTATGTGTGTGCAGCGAAAGATGGAAGATGTAGAGTGCTCCTGTTTCTCAGTCTAGATTCCCTTGAGACAGGTTCTCTCACTGAACCTGAAGCTCAAGCTCTGTCTTCAACCCCAACTCCACCCAACTCACCCCTGCCAGCAGGGCCACACCTGGCTGTTTTATGTGGGTGCTGGGATTCTGGGCTCAGGCCTTCATGCCTGTGCAGCAAGAGTGCATGCACTTTCACTCCCTGGGTCCATCTCCCACCTGTGTTTCTGTTGTTTGCCGTGATGGTTTGGTTTGGTTTGTCTTTTTGGTGGTACTAGGGCCTCACGCGTGCTAGACAAGTGCTATACCATTGAGTTACACACTAAACCTACACCAGGTACCCTCAAACACTTTCCAGAGGAAAGAGAAGAAGTTAACGGTACATTTTGTATAGGTTTGAAAAGGAATGGTCACGGTCACTGTCTGAATACCCCAGCAAAACAAACAGACGGGGCATCCAGACAGATTCCGGACAGAGCACAAGACTCATCAGGCAAGGGGATAGGCACCAGCTGCTGACCTTTCTCCGCGGAGAGGCTGATCCAGAGGGCTGGGAGATCTGGAATGCTGGGAGGTGGGAAGTGGAGTTTCCGGGGGGAGCTCGGCATCCCCTTGGTGATTGGGCGAGGGTTGCCAGGACTTCCTCGGATCTAAAGGTGATGGTGTCTGACTCCTTAAGACAATGTGCTCGTCAGGCTCCCTGGTGACCTGAGTGACAACGTGAATTACTCTTGACTTGTAGTTTTGGTTTTGATTTGCCTAATACAGAGGTAGGGGCAGGCTAGGACAAGGAAGTGAAATTGAATTAAGATAACAGAACACGTGGCCAGGGATCACCCACAAATAAAAGAGGGGACCATGGTACAGACGCCTCAGGAATATGGGTCGGGGGGACACAGTCAAAAGGCTCGGTGTTTGGCAACATTAATAGGCCAAAGTAAACTCACACTTAGAACTTTGATTTCTTTCTCTTTTTTCTGGTTTTCCAACATAGGGTTTCTCTAACAGTCCTGGCTGTTCTAGAACACACTTTAGAGACCAAGCTGGCCTCAAACTCATGGAGATCGGCCGGCCTCTGCCTCCCAAGTACTAGGATTAAAGGTGTGCATCACCACCACTGCCCAACTAGAGCTTTGATTTCTGAGGACACTGACTTTTTGGTTCTGGGAAAGATGGAATTCTTCAACAAAGTGTGACTGTCCTGTACATAGGCAATGCAGTATACAGTTCATTTCCTTCACAAACATCTCTCGGTTTGTAGTAGACAAGCTGCAGCTGTCAGTTTGGCAAACTGATCAAGTTTGAGGACACAATTAGCACCTCACTGTAGAGAGGGATCTGATTGGAGACAGGCAACATAACTCACTGGTGATAAGGTAATAATCGGCCTATATAAACTCTCCCTTGGCAACAAAAGAAGGGGAGCAAGTCAATGAACCCCACGGTGAAGCAGACAGTGGAGCCTCAGCACCGGTCTGCAGAAACCATACCAAACCTATGCTGGCCCATGAGCAGCGCAGCTAGGGACATATTCTCCCCACTAACTGCACAGGGCTTGGCCTTCACACTGGAAATAAATCATTCTACAGACGCTAGTGCTAAAATTACCTTTACGTTTGTTGCAAGGCTGTCAAGGGAAGATGCTAGAAGAGAGAGGAGGAGGAGTGTGAGGAGCTCGTTGTTACCAGTTAGCCGTATGACTGCTCGCACATTTACCTCTTAGACAATAAATGAATGACAAAGGGACTAAATGTTCTCCTGTAAAACACAAATTCGCAACTGAGTCTCCCTTGGGGCACTGCAATTCTAGGGAACTTTCTGTCTTCTTGGGGTCCACAGCCAGGTTGTATTTTCAGTGACATCCCAGTTGGAAAGGGGCTGGGGGGAAACAAACAAGCCATGGAGCAGAAGGTAAGCACCCTTACAACCTTAAACAGAGAAAACATATCTATCTGTCCAGATGCCCAGAGCCTGGAAGAAGACCCTTTGGATCTAAAATAAAGTTCCTATACTCTGCTGCGTGAGTCCTGGTTGGTTTCTGGAGATCAGTTAACATAGGAGCTCTTGAGTATACTTGTTTGAGGGAAACATGGCTGTGACATAAAGCCAGTAATACATAAGAACATAGAGAAACCCAATGCATCCAAACCACAAATCATTGTCATCGCCCTAAATGTCTATGAGAGGTAAGTAGATCCCATACTAGTGAGTGGCAAGGATGACCAGAAAGCAAGGCAATAGCCTAACACATACAGGGCCCTAACTCCAAAACAAAACAAAATATTGCAATACAAAAAAAAAAACCTCCAAAAGTAACAAATACACATTAAAAAACCTGCAAAGCAAGTGGAGTTTTTCCTTAAGTTTAACGACAAAACACACTCCAGATTTATCGTCCCCTTATACCACCAGATGCAATAAGGAAGAACAGAGATTTTTACAGCCTGGCACCGTCCCTATCTGGGCACCTTATCTGTGTGTGTACACATGGTTCTGGAAAAGCCACTACCACCACCACACTAAACTGGACAGGGAATTAGCAATGCCAAGTAGTTGCAAAGTTCCAGGCCTGGGGACTCCTTGGGCACTCCCCTGCAACAAGATCAGAACTGCAGTAACATCTGTTCTGCTGTTGACCCTTGTTTCTCAAGGGGCAATCCAGGGCCTAGCAGCACAAGGACCCCCTGGAAGCTTGTGAGAAAAGGACCCAGGCCCCATCCCAGCACTTCATCAAGATGTGCAGTTCAACAAGAGCCCCAGCTGGCTCAGAGGCACACGGAGGCTTAGAGGCATGGCTTTATTCTCCCATAGATCTGGACGTGACCTAAGCATAGGGATGGCCTGGAAGTCCCAGGGATTCCAGGACCTCAGTCCAGAGAGCTGAGCATCTGCTAACAGCTTGGTGTACGCGCGCCATCAGAGACAAGCAAGCATCAAGCAAGCTCCACTGTCCTTCCCAGTTGCTTGCTTTTGCTGTGACAAGGAAGATGGCCCTGCTTTTACGGGCTGCACCGGTGATTTTCAATCGCAGCGCTTAAATTAAATGTCAGAGGTGATGAAGTGCTTTCTCCTCCCAGCCCCACGCTGTCCGGGTCAGCTGTCATCAGTCACTCTGTGCAGTCTGAGTTACCCTCAAAACACTCTGCAATCCTTTCAAAGTACAAGCCGTCAAGCCGAACACAGGAACTCCACTGTGAGGATATCCCACGTCTAGTCCCACCACCGGGTAGCAGAAGGGATCATCACCAGCCCTGTCCAGACTAAGGACCTTCACTGAGGACAGACAGACTCACATATTTCAGTCCTGAGGTAAAAGCCCCGCAGGAGTGCCTTAACCCAGACACTGTCAATTAGTAATATACAGTCCAGGAATCTCAATGGGGGTGGGGGTCCTGATGAAACCTTCTAATTAAAACCTGCATTAATAATTACACTAAGACATGATTCATTCCTCCCATTCTCCCACAGTGTAACAAACGCCACCACAGCGCATTGTAACACTATTATCCTAATGGCCAGTGACTTTCTCACTGGTGTGCTACATTTTACAATCACTCAAGTTTCAATTTCTAGTGTGCTAAATGTGGCTAGCCATCACCCATGTCAATCAAAGCTCTTTCAAGTCCTCAACATGGTTCACAAGTGGATCCCAACTGTTGCGAGAGCTGGCTCTCTTCTCACTAACTAACGTGGAATCCGGTCAGCAAGTGTCATGACCACTATCAGTGTCTTGCTCCTTCGCCCTCGGAAAAATGGCAAAAAACAAACAACGTATTTGCTAACGGTGCCCTCCGAAAAATGGCAAAAAAACAACGTATTTGCTAACGGTCAGCGATGCCTTCACAAAGAGTTCACACCAGGAGGAAGTGCTGTGTGTTTGCCAGCCTAGCCGTGGGCTGTGGCCGCATGCGATCAGTCACGCCACCCAGCTCAGTCCCCTGCAAGTACTGAGGCATCTTGAAAATAAGCTGCTTCTTAGTTGCCTCTGCCCATGGGAATGTCTCGGCTGGAGAGACCCGGAGAAACAGGTCCACAGTTTCCAATGTAACCTGTAGTTCCTCAGAATGAAGGATGCTAACTGGAATGCACTCGTGCTCATTAAAGGGAATGTTAGTAACAAGAAACTCGAGTACCTCTTCTCATTGGAAAAGCGAAGTCTAAAAACTTCGATTTTCTTCTGGACTTCTGTAAGTGATATTCCAAATTGCTTTCACCAAAGGGGTTTTCACTGTCCACCTGAAAGTGAAGGAGACATGTAAGACACTGCCGGCAGTAGCTTGGACTACCTTCTCACTACCCGCAATTCCCCTCCACCCCCATTCAGAGAGACACTTGGAAAATAGCCTAAATCACAGTCTCAGAGTATGGTACATTTTATACCGCAGAAGAAAGCGCCCACCATCTCCAGCGAGGCTAGGTCTGAGGGTGGGTGTCAAATGTGAGCACAGAGAACTGAAGGTTGATAAAGGGCAGCACAGAGTTTTCACTATTGAGAGCTGGGATAAAGGTGTGAGCCGCCACACCTGGCCCAGAATCCTTTGGACTGCATGGAGTATTCCAAAAACAAGAGACTCCCCATTCAGATTCTCCTTCAATCTAACCATCTAGATTCTTTTAAAACACAAGAGAGCCGGGCAATTGTGGCACACACCTTTGATCCCAGCAGAGGCAGGCAGACTGAGGTTCAAGGCCAGCCTAGTCTACAGAACAAGTTCCAGGAGAGCCAGGGCTACACAGAGAAGCCCTGTCTCAAAACCAAAACAAAACAAGAAAGCCCACAATAGCAGTGACTATCCTCTTACTTAAAGTGACAGGCCATGCTTCCTAAGACAAAATTGGCCAACATGACCTGCAGAAGCAGGTCAAATGCTTGTAAAAGAGATTCTTCTACAGCATAAATTTTAAAGTTTTGAAATGGACTTTGAAATTTTTATTTTTTTCAGCAAAGCAAACTACAATGCTCGTGTTTATTGAATGTCAAGAAACAGGCTGATTATGTTTCCTAACTTAACATTTTTAATTTAAACTTTTTAATGTGTATGAGTGTTTTGTTTGCATGTATGTCCATATACTACATGTATGCTGGTGTCCACAGAGGCCAGAAGGGGGCATCATATCCCTTGAATATGGAGTTACCAACAGGAACTGCTGTGTGGGTGCTGGGAATTGAACCTGGGTCCTCTGGAAGAACAGCCAATGCTCTTAACTGCTGAGCCACCTCTCCAGACACAAGTTCTCTAAATTTTAATGCTTCTATTAAGGAAGGATGTTTCACATATGATCAGAAAATCTGGCTAATCAAGTATGTAAGATGACCTATAAAAGAGCTTAGCATATAGTCAAAACTGTATTGATTTGTTAAACAATAGAAATGGGAATTTTCACTCCATAAGAAATCTAACCATTGTTTTTACAAGATGAATTACTCCACAGTGGCAGGGACTGCATTTGATAAGCATAAGTATGGAATAGAATAAGTCACACTGTCCAAAATAAATGCAAGCTATCTACACTTCTCCAGAGCCATATTTAATGATAGGTACTACATTTTTTGCCAGGCATCTTTACCAAGACCAACAAAAAGAAAACAGCCCTTTAGTATTTCTGTGTCTATGAATAGTTCTTATTTGGAGATTAGCTAGTTAGTATTTTCTAGCCAGAAAGCTCAATTCCACCTAGAAACAAATTACACACAACAATCTCAACAGTGCCTTGACTGAGATTTACCCCACCTCACAACCTGTGTCAAATGCACGATCATAATTTCTAGTGACTTTAAGTGAAAATGTCAACAATTTATCCATCATTAACATTCTGAAGATAGTCACTAACTGGAATGTGTGATAGGGTTCACGGAGGGTATGAAATAACAAAAACGTTCATTTGAATGTATCTATATATTGCTATGGGATAACCCTTCTGTACCCTGTGAATATATGTTGTTCTCATTGGTTAATAATCAAAGCTAACTTGACCTATAGCAGGGCAGAATATAGCTAGGTGGGAAAGCCAAACTGAACACATGGAGAAGGAAGACAAAGTCGAGAGGGACTGGGGCCAGTTGCCCAAGAAACAAGATGCCAGCAGACTGGTAAAAGCCACAGAAATGTAGTAATACATAGATTAATAGAAACGGGTTAATCTAAATGTAAGAGCTAGTTAGTAATAAACCTAAACTATAGGCCAAACATTCTGCAATTAATATTAAGCCTTTGAATGATTATTTAGAAGTGGCTATGGGACAAGGCAGGACAGCTAAACCTCTGTTTACTATAATTATAGACAGTTTCATGGAAAACATAAAGGCTGTGAATACAAAAACTGAAGAAAATAATGAAATTAATGATTTGTGGCTGTGTGTGTGTGTGCATGTGTGTTTGTGTAACTCAGTAGCTCAAATTTTCCTGAAACAGGCTATGCAGCCCAGGCTAGCCTCAAACTCATGGTTATCCTCCTGCCTTAGCCTCCCAAGTGCTGGGATTGCAAGGGTACATCGCAACACCTGACTTTAAATATTCCTTTTATTACACTGATGAGCCGATGTATAAACCTACCTTGAATGTCTATTTTATAATACAGTAATTAAAAATAAATTTTCAAGACAGCCACAAGGACTACAGTGACTAACCATGCCCCTGCTTCTGGTGACTAAGATTCAGAAGGCTCTTTGAGTGAGACCCATCCTTGCTTTTTCCCCACTGACATCTTGTCCCTGCTCAGCATTTGGCTACTGAGCACCAATCTCATCGAGAAGGCAAGGGCTGGACCTTCACTTTGAATTGAGGCACCTTATCAGCCAGGCTTTGATTGACATCTTCAGTTCCTGGCAGTTCACAGGCACCTCTGAGTAATGGTGAGGTATCTACGGACATCATACTCAATTAATAATGGTCGAAAATTAAAAATGGGGCGATTGAGCAAATTCCCTCTGAGATGCCTTTATAGACATTTCCTAACAATGACGCTGGAAAATGAACATCATTTAATGACAGTTATTATTCATTTGAATTCCCTCTGTAGTCACTATCGCCACGTGTTGGCGTGGCTCAACGCTTCTTTCTCCCACTCCTATTCACATCCTCACTGAAGCAAGTTACTCTGAGAAATCGCTTCAAGCTCACATGTCTAACCACAAATGGAGGCTTTCTTGCTCCAGGGAGTCTGAAGCTTTTTCCAAGGTTCAGCTGAGTTGGCTGGTGCTGGACGAGACGTCTAGGGGAAGACGGGGAGGGGACCCGGGACTGTGTGCCTTTGGGAAGTCGGTCAGGACTTTTCTTCTTCAGCTTCATTTTTCTGTTATTTGTGGGAGTTCTTTGCCCATGTGATTTCGATAAAGGCTTTTGGGATTTACAGTTCTCCTCCTGAGAGCAGAAAACAAACAGATTTGTCATGCTGTTTCTTCTTGTTAGGCCTTGACCATGCTTGGAAGGCACTCTGCCCGTGAGCTCTACTTCCAGCCAAAAATATTATTGGAAAAAAAATATAGTCAAGACTATAATAATTAATTGAACATTTAAAAACTAAGAAGACCGACTCAGATTTATAGAAGAAACCTTTAAAGAAAGGCATTTATTTACCTAATCTACCATTTAACTTAACATAATCAGTATATGTAACTCACTAAAAGCACATATTTTAAGTAATAACAGTGAGGTTTATTTGTACTGGAGAAAGTTTGAGAAGGCAGATGCACACAGGCACACTCCAAGCACAGGCAGATCATAGACACCGAGAAACATGAATGGCATGTATAGGTGGATCCGACCGTTTCAAGGAGTGTATTAAAAGTAATCAAGTATCACTATGTGCACAGAAATGAAGGCATTGTTTCTTAGAGTCAGGGTTTCACCATGTAGCCTAGACTGCCCTTCAACAGGAGCAAGCTCCCACTTCAGCATCTCGAGGCCTCAGATTCAGATATGTGTCACCATGGCCAGCTTAAAATGGTTTCAAAAATATCTCTGTGAATAAACAACCATCTTAGCTGAAATCCCACCTCAGCTCTATGACACTATAGCAAAGACTTTGTCGGGCTCCGTTTTGTTCTTCCAGCTGTTCTGTTTGGTGTGTCTGTGATGGGTCGGAAATGGGGGTGAGGAGGAGCTAACGGTCCCCCATTCTGTTTGGTGTGTCTGTGATGAGTCTGGGGGGGTAGGGGGGAGCCAACAGTCCCCCATGCTGTTTAGTGTGTCTGTGATGGGTCGGGAGTGGGGGTGAGGAGGAGCTAACGGTCCCCCATTCTGTTTGGTGTGTCTGTGATGAGTCTGGGGGGGTAGGGGGGAGCCAACAGTCCCCCATGCTGTTTAGTGTGTCTGTGATGGGTCGGGAGTGGGAGTGAGGAGGAGCTAACGGTCCCCCATGCTATTTGGTGTGTCTGTGATGGGTCGGGAGTGGGGGTGAGGAGGAGCTGACGATCTCCCATTCTGATTGGCACCATCACTAACCATCATTCACTTGAATAGCACCACTCTGAATACACAGCAAATATACTCTAATGGGACAGGCTGAGCAAATGGTTTGAATACAGAAATTAAACCTAGCAAAAAAACTGCCCAGGTTACAGTATGTTCAGTTTCATGTAAACTCAGCAAACTGAGTTCAGGCCAAGAGTCTTTAAATTGGGGGTGAGGGTTCTTGTCATTTCTGTCATTGCCCTTTTCATTATACTTACAAAAAATCTGTTTCTATGTGGGAACACACATTCTCGGATGGCTGTCCTTGTAGAAAACTCTAGTTTGGGAGCAATGCCCTAAAAAATAAGGCAACATAAAGAGAAGCAAATAAAATTACTGGAAACAATTCTCTTGCCCATCTCATCTTCATTGGAAATCCACTAAGAACCCAAATGTCCTTCTGTAATCAGCATAATCAGAATACCTTTTTAAAAATGTACAGAGTAAGAAGAGCTGAGCACATATATCATGTGTCTCCATACTAAGCCGAGGCCTAAGTCAACTTGGAATACATTCTCATAACTACTAACACAACCCTGTGAAGTGGGTCCTAATAAAATTTTCATTTGAACCTGAATGAGCTCAGACAGTTTATGTAGCTTGCCAGGCTGGCGGTGGCAGAGCTGGTAACTGGACCTAGGCATTTGCACTCCAGTGCCCATGCTGTTAACTACTCTATCTGAAACACAGGAAAACGAGATTAGTAAGGGGGAGGGACAGGTCTCCTTCCCTGCCTACTTGCCTTGGAAAACTTGGCTTTCGTCTTCTATCAAACATTTATATTCATCAGGCCTATTCTCAAACTGTTTTATTCGGTGTGGTGTCTTATCATCTAAATGACTGTTGAGGTATAAAGTGAAGTAAAACCACAATGTATGGGAATACAAAGAAAAATCCCACTACCGTGGAGAAAATCAGTCTAATTGTTAAGGAACTACTAAGACACTGTAAGTAGGTGACTGGTGTGCCTGACCCATTCGGGTCATTCACTCTCATTTTCTACAGTAGCAATGAACACCAACAAGAGAGAACTGAAATAAATGCAAGAGAATTAGCATCGTCTTTGGGTCTAAGACTGTAAACCCTGTTGGTCCAAGTACGTGCTTGATGCAAGACGATGGAGAAAGGAACCACAGTCCCTCCCCAGGATGACAGAACAAGAGGATCCATGCTGTGACCTCGGCACACGCCAGCCACATAGCTTGGCACACACCACGTGCATCAACTGCTCCTGAAGCCCTGGCAAGTGGTTTGATTTTCATTTGTGAAATGTTCCGGAGGAATTGAACCACTCTATCTTTTTGTCTATCTATCAAATTGTTCATGATAAACTGAATTACAAGAAATGATGCTGAGGCCTGAAGGTATTTCAATGCATTTTAAAGCTTTTTTCCTGATAATCCCCTCCATTTATAAATAACTATAAATATAACTTCATATAGGTTAGTCTTTCTATTCATGCCCAGAACATTCAACAGGTGAGTGACGCTTGAGGAAAAATTAAGTGTTTCTCCTAGTTTTGATTTTGAAGATGGCTCTTAATTTAACTGGGAATTTGAGGAAAATGAAGTTAATCTGAGAGTTTCCTCAGGCCAGTTCCCATCCACTTTAATTCCCTTTTCAATTCTGAAGGGCAACATGCCAATAGCTTGAAGTAATAAAGGGGAGCATCTCACAGGTGCCAAGGACTTAAATACATGAAGGTGATGTTGGAAAAAGAAAATAAGTGATTTTAGGAATATTTTCCAGACCCTGCAAGATAACAGGGAGGGCTTAAAGTTATAGGCATTCAGAATTCTGATTAGGACCACTTTGGATGAACGTTTGTGTTTGGCGTATCAGTCATCAGTAGCATTGAAGGAACAATCACACCCTCTGAAGAGGATTCTCAGCAGGGCGGGGACAGTAACTTCACTACACAATAAAACAGCAAACAAAGAAAAGAAAAGAAGAAAGAAAGAAAGACCAGTGCAGAAATACTTTTAATAATTCACAAGCACTTGGCCCTTAAAGAAGAGGACATCCAAAAGACATAAAAGTCCACTAAAAAAAAAGAAAGAAAGAAAGAAAGAAAGAAAGAAAGAAAGAAAGAAAGAAAGAAAGAAAGAAAGAAAAAGAAGTAATCGTTTCAGAGACAGAAATCATGGACCATAATATCAAAATAAATGTCTTGAATTGGGGTTCAGACAAACACCTCCAGACAGATGATCAGCTGCCTATCTGCCATACCATGCACGGCTCCTTAGTAACGCCCATCTTTACCAGTTCTGCTCTGCCAAAGGGAACCTGGTCAACAATACCAGCCTTGAGGAATTTGTGAATTATTAGGTAGAATAACTGAAAATGGAGAAGGTTGAAGGGCATAAAACAAATGTAAGATAATATCATTTCTGTCATTACCCTATTAAGGGAAAAAAGCTATGATCGAAGAGATTTTCTGAAATCTGCGATAAGAAGTTGAAAGAGGAACCTTTTGGGACATTGTGTGACAACTATTGCAAAGATACAGTTTAGTTAGATAATAAAACTTTCAGCTTTTAGATCAATAGTGGAAATCAGTTTAAAATCTGAGATAAGAAGTTGAAAGAGGAACCTTTTGGGACATTGTGTGACAACTGACTATTACAAAGATACAGTTTAGTTCAATAATAAAACTTTCAGCTTTTAGATCAATAGTGGAAATCAGTTTAGTTTTGTGTCATGAGCTGGGCATCTGACATGGATGAAAACAGAACTGAGGTAACTAAGACAAAGCTTCCTGCCCAAGACCAACCCTGTGAACACTAAAATATTCATGGCCCAAGAATTTCTTTCCCAAGAAAGAAGCCCAAGTGGGGAGGGTCACTCACTGGAAAACCTATTGCTGTCTTCATAAGCACCTCCCTATGCATGCCAAGGTGTGAAGATGTCAGCTTGGGCTCAGGGAACAGAAAATCTCGTGTGTTTTCTTCATAGTAAGCCAGCTCTTCCCATGCTAGAAGGAAAGAAGAAAAAAATCATAAGCAAATGTATTCTACATGCCTCAATTTAACAAAATAGATGCTTAGATAGTGTGCTGGTTAACTTTATGTCAACCTGACACAACCTTTAGTCATCTGAGAGGAGGGAGCATCAACTGAGGAAATGCTTCCTTGAGATTGTGCTATAAGTAAGCCTGTAGGGGATGTTGATGTAGAAGGACCTAGCTCACTGTGGGTTGTACCACTCCTGGGTTGGTGGTCCTGGGTTCTATAAGAAAGGAGGCTGAGCAAGATACAGAGAGAAAGCCAAGAAACATCACTTCTCCATGGCCTCTATCTGCTCCTGCCTCCACCAGGTTCCTGTTCTGACTTCCCTTTATGATAAACAATGATGTGGAAATGTAAGCCAAATAAACCCTTTCTTCTGCAAGTTGCTTTGGTCATGGAGTTTCATCACAACCACAATAACCCTACCTAAGACCAGTGGTATCAGGGAGGGCACTTAGGTCAAACTAGACATTTTGAGCCTAGCATTTGTTATTCAAAATAAATTAATTTCTATTACTTTTTATCTTGTGGATAATTTAGCTCATGGGTAGTCTTCTTGAAAAAATGGAAGGCTGTTACACAAAACTGAACAAAATAAAATAAATCTATCCATCTTTCCATCCATCCACGTACCCATCCATCCTTTCCTTCACCAAATATTTACCAAAGACAAATTTTGAGCAAGACCCTGAAGGCAGACAGGAATGAGACAGACACAATCCTGCTCACACAAAGTTTATAGTTTGAGTGGGCTCTGTATGTTTAGGTACAAGGTTGCCAATGGCCCAGAGAGCAAGTAAGTAGACTTGAAATTCTTGGCAAGGATGTTATCAAACCAGAGATGCTCTAGACATTTGTTAAGATCATTTATGAGAAGGAGCCAGCAATGCTACAGTGTTCTGGGGAGCTCAAGACATGCCTGCATACTTTCTGTATCATGCATGACTTTCTAATGTCCTACTAGACATTTCTTTAGGCTAAAAACAACCTAATAGTTATCTGAGCCTAAAACTATGTTACAAAGAATGGCTGTATTATTTTACAATACAAAAAGGAAAGTGGCTTGGGGCTGGAGAGATGGCTTAGAGGTTAAGAGCATTGCCTGCTCTTCCAGAGGTCCTGAGTTCAATTCCCAGCAACCACATGGTGGCTCGCAACCATCTGTGATGAGATCTGGTGCCCTCTTCTGGCCTACAGGCATACATGCAGACAGAACACTGTATACATAATAAATAAATCTTAAAAAAAAAAGGAAAGCGGCTTAAAATGAAACTGGATTCATTTTAGAATGTAAATACTGGCAATAATGATGTATTTAGATGTGCTGGGATTTTCAAAATGCTAAATAGATCTCAGTAGAAGGCCAAACAACGAAAAAGCAAAATTGTTCTTTTGTTCTTTTATTTATGCAATACCCATACTTCTAGAAAAGTCAGTGTATTGTAAAACATACAAAATACGGTATTCTCTGCTTTTGTTCCTATGTCATTTCTTTGCACTCCTGCCTAGCAGACAAGCTTCACCACAGTAGACCGAAGAGGATATGTCTTCCCTTCTCCACACAGTACTTCCACAGCTTGAGCTGGGCTTTTCACTTGGTTGAGATCCTGTTCTTTCAAGTTTCACTATACAATCAACTTAAAATCTTCCATTAGAAATCTCTGTGTAGCAGAATAAAACCCATGTACCACTCAGCATAGTGATGAACAGTTTTAATCCCAGCACTCCAGAGGCAGAGACAGGCAGATCTCTGTGAGGTCAAGGCAGCCTGATCTACATAGCAAATTCCAGGACTATCAGGGCTACACCGAGACCTACTCTCAAAACAAAACAAAACAAAACATTAATAAGGTACAACCTATTGCCTCAATTGGCCTTCAAGGTTTTATATAAATCAGGCCTTTAATCACTGCTGCTACTCCATTAATGACCTACCTCTTAGTTATTTCATTTCATCCCTGTTGCCATTCTTGCCAGACTGTAGATAGATCAAAGTCACCTCTAGAGTTTTGGGGTTTATTTCTTTTAGTTGGTTGCTTTCCTTGAGACAGAACCTTATGAAGTCTAGACAGGCCTTGAACTGGCTACACAGTCAAGGATAGCCTTGAACTCCTGACCTGATGCCTCTACCTCCTGTGTTAGAATTACAGGCATATGCCCCACACCCATCTCTCTGTTATTCACATTCCCACTTAACATTCCTCCCTCAAATCCTTGAATGATTGGCTCCCTCTCATCAAATCATAGCCTTGATTTAAATGTCCTACCTAGATGCTGCTCCCAAACCCGTGGAAGTATGCACATAATGGAGACTCTGTAAACACAATTCTTATCTCCACTCATGAAGAAATATGTATGTTAAATTGAGATAACTTAAGTACCTACTTGTATCAGTCACTCTTAAAACAATCACTCTTTTGAAATTCATTTTCCACAACATTAAAACAAGTTACAAAGAACAAATGCTCTCTAAAATCTTTTTAACTCTTGCTTGCCATTCACTTCTCAATGATTTCTTTGCATTCACGCATTCAAGAAACAATCATTGAGAACTTACTGCATGCCCAGAGTGCTACATTGGCCTGTGGGTAAGCCTATGTGCATTTTCTTGATTGATGATTGAAATTAGAGGGCCCAGATCACTGTAGACAGTGCCCTGCGCTGGTGGTGCTGGGGGCTATAAGAAAGCAGGTTCAGCAAGCCATGAGGAACAAGCCAGTAAATAGGACTCTTTCATGGCCTCTGCATCAGTTCCTGCTTCCAGGTTTCTGCCTTGAGTTCCTGCCCTGACTTCCCTTCATGATGGCCTGTTACCTGGAAGTGTAAAATAAAATAAGCCATTTCCTCCCCCAAATTGCTTTTGGGCTTGGTATATTATCATAGCAATAGAAACCCAAACTAAGACATAGCCCCTTGGGCTACTGCATGAAAAATAGCCAAGAGGATATAAGTCATTTTCTGCCATCATCATGGTTGTTTCATGAGACCATCCTAACACTGGTCTATGTGAGCATCGGTACATTCCTGCAGGAACATACGCCAGGCACGTGGTATATTGCACTCACTGCACATTAGGCTTTTCCTATGTTCCATTTCCTTTCATGGGTTTTGGGTTCTTGCCACTGCATGTAAAAACTATAGCTACTCAATTATTATTCATTTATTTATCAAGAATTTAAATTAAAATAGAATTTAAATAAACAAAAACAAGAAGCCAGAGAAGTATAGACAAACTAATTCACTGTCTCTAGAATAACAAGAACAGACTTACGATGATTACACTAATTACTAATTCGCAGATACCAGAATCACCCGAAAAAAAGGCATCTCTTCATGGGTAGAATTATTTTTGTTTCCTTAATTGAGGTAGAAAGATCCATCTACTATGGATGACTCTATTGCCTAGATGGGATGCTGGGTTATAGAAGTAAAAAAAAGGAACTGAGCAAGAGAATGAATAAATCACCCTGTCTTAGTCAAAGTTCCATTGCTGTGAAGAGACACCATGACCATGGCAACTTGTTACAGAAAGCATTGGGGCTTGTTTACATTCAGAGGCTTAGTTCATTATCATCATAGCAAGAAGCATGGGGTCATGCAGGTAGACATAGTATTGGAGAAGTAGCTATGAGTGCTACATCTCAGCAGGTAGCAGGAAGAGAGATGCTAGGCCTAGTTTGAGCATTTGAAACCTCAAAGCCCACCCACAGAGACACACCTCCTCCAGAAAGGCCACACCTCCTCCAGCAAGGCCACAACTCCAACTAGTGCCACTTCCTATGAACCTGTGGGGAGTCATTTTCATCCAAATCACCACAGGCCCTTTGCTTCCTGACAGTGAATATAATGTGACCAGTTGCCACAGGCTCCTGCCTTCCTTCCTTAGGTTGTTTTTGTTAGGATATTTTATCCCAGAAACAAAAAAGTAAGACATAGCATTGGTACTGGAAGTGGGACTGTTTTATCATAAACCTGATTTGTGGCTCCTGGATGCTAATTTGCAGGATGAATGCAGAAGAGTTTGGAACTTTGGGCTAGAAAGTCCTCCGATACTATACGCATAGCCTAATGGTCCATTATAGTGAAAGTTTTGATGACAAAAATGATGAAAGAAATGCAAACAGTAGAGGCCCAGCTCATGAAGCACTCTATTGGAACTGGAAGCTGATCATTCATGTGACATTTTGAACAAGAACCTAGTTTCATTCTGCCCTTATCCTTAAAGAGAACCTTAAAGAGAAGTTGTATTTAAAGGTAAGCGACTAATTAGATTTGTGGAGGAAATTCAAGACGGGAAGATTCAGGTGGGTGGTGAGAAAGCACTAGTAATCATTAAAGAGATGATCACTTCACTGAGGAGAAACAAGTGTGCACTGAGACATCAGGAAGGGTGCCCTAAGGGCAAAACCCCACACACTAGAAGATTTGTCTTATGAAGATACAAACATAATCGAGGGAAGAAAGTCTAAGCTGAAAAGTTTCCTTACTCCTTGAAGGGACCTGGAGGAGTGTTTCCAAGGGTTACCATATTTAAGTTGATACAGCTATAGTCCAAGGGAGCCATGCTTTGTCTTGAGCTGGTTGTAATCCTTGGAAAAGTCATCCACATGATGCTGATTTTAGAATCATGAAAGACGCAAGACTGAAGGTGTTCTGACATTTTGTTCCATAGTTTCAGAGAATAATTGGGATGAGTAAATGTGTTCTAGGATCAGAGTCCCTTGCTAGGGGGCCTTGAGAGACCACTGGATCAAGCTGTGAAGCTAAAGCTATAAATGTGGAGACCAGGTTCCAATGCAAATCTCAAGACACCGGAGAGGTCCTGACTGTAGGATACCCATCCAGGGTCTCTGTGGGCATGGAGTGAAATCAAACCAACAGAGAAGTTACATGTGCTACAGGTTGCACATCTGGAGGGATGGAGCACAACCAGTTTCATCATGTTCCCAGATTCTGGAAATGGAGCTGCAGGGTTTGATGTTTCCCTGTTGGACTTTGGTCTGACTTTGACCATTCCTTCCCATACTCTGATTCTTACATTTTTGGAATGGGAATATTTATTTTATGTCATTCTATGTTGGAAGTGTACAGGTTTTTTTTACTATTTTATAGGGACTGATAGTTAAGAGATTGCCTTGAGTCTCAAACATATACTTTGGACTTTTAAAGCACTGGAACTATTAAAGACCAGAGAACTTTTGAAGATAGACTGTGTTGCATTCTGAGATGAACTTGAGACTTTGGAGATAAGAGATGGAAGATTATGATTCAAAGTAATATGTTGGGGTGGACCTGAAGAGACTCAGTATTAAGATAGCTTTCTACTTTTCCAGAGGACCCCAGTTTAATTCCTAGCACTCATGTTAGATGACTTACAACTGCCTATAACTCCAGCTCAAGAGGATGAGACCATCTTCTAGTCTTCACAAGCACCCCACACATACATCCATAGCCTATATTTACACAGATAAATATATACGAAAATAGTAATTTTTTAAAGTGATGTCTTTGGAGAACTGGAGAGATAGCTCAGTGGTTAAGAGCACTGGTTACTCTGCTCTTCTTGAGATCCTGAGCTCAATTCCCAGCAACCACATGGTGGCTCTCAACCATCTATAATGGGATCCAAGGCCCTCTTCTGTTGTGCAGGCATATATGCGGATAAAGAACTCATATACATAAGATACATAAACAAACTTTTTTTTAAAGTGATGTGTTTGGGTATCAAGTTGACTGGAGGGGAGTTGTGATGATTAATTTTATTGTCAGCTTAACGAGACACAGAATTATATGTGAGACTAACGTCTTGATTGGGTTAATCCATGTGGAAAGACCTAGTCTGCTGTGGTTGGCACCATTCCCTGGGCTAGGATACTGGACTATATAAAAAGAGGAAATCAAGTTGAACACAAACATTTATCACCCTCTGCTTCTTGACTATAGATGCAATGTGACCAGCTGATCCAGTAACTTCCCTTCAGTGATGGACTATAACAGTCCTTCCTTCCTAGGTTGCTTTTGTTAGAGATTTTCTTACAGCGGTAAAGAAACTAAGGTAAGACTGAAAGGGAGTTAGGAAAAACTAGTGAGAAAGCTAGCAAGAGTCTTACAGCCGTGCCCCGAGTTTGATCATTTTTCAGTGACCCAAATCATAGCCAACATGGAAACATCAGCACATACTGAAATGTTTCAGAGCCGAGGCAATAAATAATGACAGGGCTCCACTCGCCTAATCTTATAGGCCAAGTAAAGTGGCTGAAAGCCCTCGGTGTTCTCAATTGGCTGATGACTTAGACAGTGATGTCATCCGTGCCATCAGTGAATAACTTCTTCCCCAGAAGGAAACGAATGAGACTATAAGAAAAGAAGTGTAGCAACAGCACCAGTTTGAAAACCATCTTGCGTTTCTAGAGCATACGACAGTGAACACCACGCTTCCAGGCAGAGCAGCTCATTGGCCTCTCTTAGAGACCCAGGGTTTAACAAAGCTGTTGTCATTGTGACACATGGCAAAGCAGAAATGCAAAGCCATGTCTGCAGGTCGTCTTCCCTTGCTGCCTTCTAGTGACTGTTATTAACCACGGTGGAAAACTGAGCTCTGACTAAGCACACAGGTGCCCTGGAAAGAGGGGGTTTACAGTTATACTGACTATGTATGATCTGCCAAAGAGAAGGCATTAGCTTAGGAGCTGAATAAAAAGCAAGTGCCAAGCTCACAGTCAGACAGTATTACACTGCCCCCCTGTGTCCGCCACTTTCGCACACCTTTGTGAACTGAGAGCCGGAGGCTGGTCTTCATTGATTGGGAGCAAAGTAAGCTAATGAACAGATCTGAGCATCACTACTGTATCCCTGATTTGATGATCAAATGCCCTCTACCTGTGTGTCTGAAGATGCTGCAAAAACTATCACACAAAAATATACTGTCTAAGCTGGGCAGTGGTAGCACATACCTTTAATCCCAGCACTTGGGAGGCAGAGGCAGGTGACTCTCTATGAGTTCGAGACCTACACAGCTTGTTCCAGACAGCCAGGGCTATGTGGAGAAACCCTGTCTCGAAAAACAAAAAACAAAACAAAAAACAAACAAATACAGTGTCTACAGCAAAACAAAGAGGTAATGGATTGGCTGATTGGCTAGTAAAAGAACTAGGCTCTAAGAACTCAAAAATGGCCCATATGACCCTACATGAGACTTTAAGCAAATTTCTTTTACCTAGTTAGTACCAAGGACCATGAGTCCTGGCATATGTCGTGCTCAAGTAATTAACTGATTAATACGCACAATCCCTGACACTGAGTGAAATTGCTATTTTCAGTAATTTAAATTGCGTGCCACTAAAATCTCAGTCTGAAATTGGAGGGCTGTGGATGAAAAGCAAGCACGCACAACAAGGCTCCCATTTTGCATATGGTTAATTTGTGAGTTATAAACAGTATGCATGCTGCTAGTTTGAATATCCCCAGTCTTCATTTTCAAGCAGCTATTCTTATAACCTCACAGACAGATATGTGGTCATATGAAAGACCTGCAAATCTTAGTGCTCAGCAGGGTGAGACAGGTTCAGAGCCACCATGGGCTTGACTAAAAAAAAAAAAAAGTGCAATAATGTTTAATACATAAAATTCTAAAAAGTACGTTACAAATGTTTATATTCAATATATTTACACACAGTATCCTATGTATAGGACAGATAATTATATATAGGTGCCAAGTGTGTTACTTTAAAGTTAGGTATACACGTCAATACATTATATATTAAGTACATTTTTTAAAGTCTAAAAGAATATACAGCAGATTGCCAATTAAAGTTTCTGTCAAGAATTGCTAATGAATGGGTTCTTTTTACTTTTAGTCTATATAATCATGTCTTAGACGAAATTTTTGCATTGGGCGGTTTTATATTGAGTGTTTTTATTTTAAATAGTACAAAAATAAGTAAGACCAAAATAAACATGCTCCTATTCTGTTAACATAAAATCTAACTTGCCAGTTCACAGGGTTGTATGTTTAAACATAAAATTGGGTCAAACAAGAGAAAAAGTTATGGAAAAAAACTCAATGGCCTGGTTTTAGCTTGTCATATTTTTTTGTCCAAAAAAAAAACCATTCAGTGAGAATTTCTGAATAGCAGATAGGAGGCATTTCTCTGTATTGTCTACCAAAACAAGTAATTCCTGAATGGATAGACTCATACTACAATATTCAAGAATCTATCCCTAGATTCACACCGTAGTCTACAGATTAACACTGTAGTATCTGAGTGTCTTGTTTATCCCTAGGTTGACACCGTAACATTCAGATGTTTGTCCCTAGATTTACAAAGTAACATTTGAGTGCCCATCAATATATTCACACCACAAATTTAAGAATTGTTCTCTGGATTCACACTAGTATCTTAATGACTATACCTAGATTCAGACTGCAGTATCTGTGTCCACGTTCAGAGCATTTATCCCTACATTCACACCATAATAGTCAAGCATCTATCTATAAATTCAGACCAAAATATTTGAGTGCCTATCCCTAGATCATACCATAATAGCCAATTGTCTATCACTAGATTCATATAATTGCAATAATTCGAGGGTCTACCCCTATATTCTTAGAGTGTAGAGTTCTTATCAGTTTCCTGGGCTACTTTTGCTAAAGAACCAAGGAGCATGTGCCTAACTCTACACCACTTTCTTGGGCCCCTTACCTGCCCCGGGTATACAATTATGGGTATATCTACAACCTTCATAAAAATCCTCTACTCAACCACAGCACCCTCCCCCAGCTTTAGCTGAGACATCTTCTATCCAGGTCAGTACTCTTTTCTCAGTAATGCTCATAGGGAAAAAAGTAAGATCACTTGAGAAATATCAAAATGGTACAATGAAAATGAGAAATACATTCATACTGATCTTAACTGATTAAAGACTTCAATAAAAATATAAATTTATTAAAAAAAGGAAGTGCTTATATCATGTAGCACAAATAAAACAAAACCCAGAGACAGATATCGGGGTTCAACCTGAGCATCAGAAAAGGAAAGCAGCCAGCCACTGGTTCTTACTTCTACCTCAGACCAAAATGGTGATCCTGCCTCCAGGAATCCTGAGAATGAGATTAAGACCGGGGAGATGGCTCAGAGGGGGCTGGAGAGATGGCTCAGAGGTTAAGAGCACTGACTGCTCTTCCAGAGGTCCTGAGTTCAATTCCCAGCAACCACATGGTGGCTCACAGCCATCTATAATGAGATCTGGTGCCCTCTTCTGGCGTGTGGGCATACATGGAAGGAATGTTGTATACATAATAAATAAATCTTTAAAAAAAAAAAAAAAAGACCGAGAGCTCTCTCCTCCCATTTTATACTCCTCTCTAGTGCTAGGATTAAAGGCGTGCACCACCACTGCCTGGCCTCTATAGTTAACTAGTGTGGCTACTGGGATTAAAGGAGTGTGCACCCACTGCTGGGATACACAGGCTGACTAAAGTGGCTGCTTTACTTTCTGATCTTCAGGCAAGCTTTATTTATTACAATGCAAATGAAACATCACTACTCATCCAGACCTCATTCTGTAGGTAATCAAGAACAATGACCAGAAGGAAAAAAACAAATCATACTGTGGGAAAAATGAAAGTTTAAATTTAGGATTATATATCATATCTAAAAAAAAGGGGGGGGAGGAGGTCATAAATATATGGTAGGATATGTCTAAAATAATGTACAGTTCAAAAGTAATAAATTCAAATGATAATTCCCAGCTTAGCCAAGATATGAGGAGCAGGCATGTTCCACTGGGAACCAGTTTGTTCCAGGCTCACAAGGCACAGTTCAGTCTGGGAATTCTATTCTGTAAATATATTAAGAGAGGAAAGAAAAAGAATTTTCGTGGGTCTATGAAAGACAAAATATAACAATTAAGGATAATAATACTATGGAAACAGATAGCTATTAAAAATGGCAAATCAACTCTGGTAACAAGGTAAAGAAAAAAAAGCCCAAAATACAATATAATCACATTGTTCATAGTCTGTGAAGACACACAAGTAGCTGGACGGGAGTGCATGCTTATAATCCCAGCTGTTCAGGAGACTGAGGCAGGAAAGTTATGAGCTCATAGTTAGCCTAGGTGATTCAATGAGACTTTGCCTCAAAATTAAAACCATTTTCTTAAAGACTAAGAGTGTAGCTCAATGGTACGATGATTACCTAACATGTATGAGGCCCTGGGTTCAGTCCTCAGAAACACACACATACATACACACATGTAAATTACTGAAACTCTTTATAACTATCAATGATGATGGTAGAGAGTGGATCATTAGAAATGACTCAGTCATAAAGAACACTGAAATCCTGTACCCATTCTTTCATGTTAAAATCCTTCAAAGTGAATTGTTAGTTTAGGAATATGTTAACTTCTATGTTTACAGGCATATTACCTGGAGACAATAGCTGTATCAATTCAAACCTGGTTAGGAAGCCTAAAAAAGAAAAAAGAGAAAAAAAATGAGATTTTAATATTTCAGAAAATTTGTGTGTTTCTTAATATATGCTAAACTAAAACTATTGTACCTCATTTACACTACTGATAATAACAGTATTGACCCTCTATAGTCACAGGCTCCCTATGTAGAGTTTCTATAGCTATCTTTTAACCAACTATAAACAGAAAACATTTACAAAATGCTCGCATCTGTGCACTAACATGTGCACTTTTTTCTCTTTATTCTCTGAACAATGCAGAACACCACCTTCATACAACATTTACAGTATATAATACAGAGATAAACCAAATTATGTGGGATACACACACATATTCATTCTACAACATTTTACATATGGTCCTTGGGCACTAATGTACTTCCTGGAAAGTATAGCATAGCTTGTCTCTTAAAGGTGTATTCAGAGTTGGAAAGAAGGCTCAGTGTCAAGAGAGCACACAGCTCTTGCAGAGGACCCAAGTTCTATACCCAGCACCTATGTCAGGCGGCTAACGACTGCCTGTAACTCCAGCTCTACAAGATCAAATCCCCTCTCCGGCCTTTGTGGGCACCTATGTACACACATGGCACACAGACAAACATAAACAAAAGCATTTATATTCATAGAGTATTAAAATAGCAACATACTTTTCATTTTAAGCTTGAAAAGCCAATGTTACCCATTAATGAAAAAGTTCAGCGTGCCTACAAACCATGCTGTCTGACCATACAGATGTGTCATAAAATGTATCTTACTATGTTCTTATGAGATTTAAATATTTTTACAGAAGCTGTTTAATTTCAGGAGGTCCCATTTATTAATTGTTTCTCTCAGTGTCTGTGCTACTAGGGTTATATTTAGGAAGTAGTTTCCTATGTCAATGCGTTCAAGTGTATTTCCCATTTTTTCTTCTATGAGGTTGAGATTTAAATATTTTTAAAAAGGCTATCTATACTATCTATAAAAATGTGGGGGCTAGCCATGAAAGCTAAGTCTGGGCAGGTCATCCAAAGGAAGTTCTTTACTTCCAACCATTATCACCTGGGACTCCACCATTGATAAATTTAAATGGAGTCTGGAGTCTCAATAGTTTACCCTGAGACAATGCCTGGCAGGCTGAAATTACCCAACCCCCACCCAAGAGCAGACCATTCAAAGGAAATTCCTGACATTCCAAGCACTGTAGATAGAAACCTGCCAGCACTTCACCAGGACACCCTAGACAAATGTCAGTCAAATAGGAGTCCTGAACCTCAGAGACCCCTCACCCCCACCCTTACTACTATAAAAACCCAATTCTAATTGAGCTCGGGGCTCTCTGGTTATTCCAATACGTTGGACATGCAGAGAGACCGAGTTTGCAAACTTGATTAAAATAAAGGCTCTTTGCTTTTACATAAGGGACTCAGTCTTCTTTGTTGGCTTTTGTAGGGATTTGGGCATAACAAAATACAAAACTAAAATTTAAATCTTAGGCCAGGAAGGATGACTCAGCAGAATAAAGCATATGTCACTCAAACCCGGTGATTTGAGTTAAATCCCCAGAACCCACAGATGCAGCAGATTAAAAAACTCCTAAAGTTATCCTTAGAGTTTTACATACATACCCACACTCACATAGCACATGCATGTACACACGCACACACGCATGCACACACATTGTGATATGCACATACTTGCACATGTATCACACACATATACTAATAATAACAGATTTTAAATACTGGGAAAAACTGAAGAAGAAACTAGAAGATCAAAAAAAACCACTCATGCTCACATGGATTGACAGGATATAATAAAAATTACTGTAACAAAATGTGATCTACCGATTCAGCTCAATTGCCATCAAAATTTCAGTGACATTCTTCACAGAACTATTTAAATAGAAGCCACACACACACAAGATAGCTAAAGCACATTACAACTGATCAGAAGGAGACCCACACACCTTTCTGGGGCAGCCTGCCTGGCAAAGCAAGATGCTGGGTCAGGCTCTATTATGGTGAGCAAATACATGGTAGGTATTAGAGAGAGAGAGAGAGAGAGAGAGAGAGAGAATAGTTCATGTCCTGTGGAGAGAGGCAGATCAAAAGAGGCGAAGGCATTAAGGAGCAAGCTGAGGTGGACAGCTTCCTTACCACCCAGGGCCATGGTGATGTACAGGCCTGGGCTGCTGCCAAGAGCCATGTTTGGGTCTGTGGCCCTGCTACCCTGTGGTTCATGGCTCCTGTTTCCACCAAAGGCTGAGAAGATAGGGCTACTCAGAGTTGACCCCACCCCGCACTGGCTGCATCACTAGGAAGAACTGGCCCTGACCCTCACCAGCTACAGCACTCAGAAGAATGGGTCCTACACCTAATCCTGGCAACACGATAGAGTTGACCCTGTTTGCAGGGGCATGGGCGGGCTTACCTTGAGGGCATGAGAATGGGAAATCTGGCCCTGCCCTCATCTGTCACATGCTAGTGTAGGCGAGGGAGAGATACCCTTCCCCTCCTTGCTGCCTGTGGCAGGTGGGAGAGCTGGCCCCATCACCCTCATCTACCAAGTAGTGATGAGACCCCCCCTACACCTCACCTGGGCAGCACAGTAGAGCTGGCCCTGGTGGTGTAGGTGTGAGTGAGGCCGGCCCTGAGGGTGTGAGACCAGAACCAGCCAGCCCTGCCCCTTGCTCCTGGCTGCATTACTCGCTGGGGCAACACTTGAGAGCTCACCCTGGTAGTAAAAATGGAAGAGAGCTGGTAGGCTGACCAATCCTACAACCATCCAAGCCCAGAACTAGGGCTATGAGTTGACCCATCCCAATATCCACCTCATCTATGATCTGCTAGAGCACATGAAGGAGTTGGTCCTGCAGATCCAAAGCTGCAGGATCTCCATGACACAGGGCAACAACAGGATATTAAAGAGGAGTCCCAGTGAGGGTCCAGTATCAATAATGTAGCCAAAACCAGAGGCCTAGAACCAGACCAATGACTCTCTGCAATGAACACTTGAAAGTAAGTATATATGGATGAATGGGTTTTGGTGTGGGACAATTGTCTATATTCTGTCAATTAGGTTTTAAATAAACGTTGATTGGCCAGTAGCCAGGTAGGAAGTATAGGTGGGACAACCAGACAGGAAATAGAGGCAGGTCAATAAGAACAGGAGAATTCTGGGAAGAGGGAAGCTCCCTTTGCAGTCCTGTCCAGACACAGAAGAAGCAAGATGTGACTATGCTGCTGAAAAAGGTACTGAGCCATGTGGCTAATACAGAAAAGAATAATGGGCTAATGTAAGTTATAAGAGTTAATAAGAAGCCTGAGCTAATGGGCCAATCAGTTTATAACTAATATAGACCTCTGTGTGGTTTCTTTGGGACTTAATGATTGCAGGAACCAGGCAGGACAGAAACCTCTGACAACAGGGTTTACTGCGTGACTCACTGTGTCACACTACAGCTTCGGCGACTACATTTTTTCCTTCTTTTTCTCTTTTTTATTTTCTCTTAAATTTTATTTTATTTTGTTGGGGGAGGTTGCAAATGCAGGGGGTGGATATGAAGAGACAGGGAGGTAAATGGGATCAAGATGTAGAAACCACAAAGAAAAAAAAAAGTTTTGCAAAAAAGAGAGTGAAAGCAATCCTGAGCTAAGAGAACACTGGTGGGGATATCACAATGCCTGATTCAAGTCTATACAGCAGAGTTACAGTAACAAAAACAACAGGACAGGAAAAGTCAAGGCAAGCAATAGAATCGAATGGAGCCTCCCAGGACAAGATCCCACAGTTAGAGCCGTCTGACAGTTTGGAAAGATGTCAAGAATCTATACTGGAGAAAACAACCTCTTCAGTAAATGCTGCTGGAACCACAGACAAAGAACGGAGCTGGACTCTTACATCTCAGCCTGTGTAAAAATTGATTAGAAAGAGACCGGCGATCTTACTAGGAGACTGAGAGTGTGAGGGAAAAACACTCTTAAGGTAAAGGCAAGAACTCTGTGAAAACGACTCCACCAACTCCAGAAGTCATACCAAGAACTGACAGATGACGGGACTGCCTGAAAGCAAGCCTTCTACATAGCAACTACGTGAAAAGACCTACACAACTGAGGAGAAGCTTCACTAGCTAGATAGCTAGCAAAGGATTAGTGTCTAGAATGTATGAAGAACTCCAAAACCTTAACACCAAAAACCCAATGATCAACAATGGGATAATGAAAGGAATACACAATAGCCAAGCAATCGAGCAAAATGAACAATAAACATATGAGGAAGGGCAAGTGAGATATACCTATAAACCAGTAGTTAGGAGGCAGAGACAGGGGAATGGGGAATCAAGGACATCCTCAACTCTACAGCGAGTTTGAGACCAGCCTGGCCTACATGAGTCCTAGTCTCAAAAAACAAACAAACAAACAAAAACAAAAAAAACGGAAAAATGCTCAACATCCTTAGGTATAAAGAGAACACAAATTGAAACTACATGAAACTTCTATCTCACTCCAGTCAAATTAATATCAAGAAAATAACAAATGTTATTAAAAATCTGGGAAGGGAGGGAGACCATTATACATTGCTGGTGGGAATGTGAATTAGTCCAGTCAGTATAGAGATTGCTCAAAAAACTAAAAACTAGAAGTATCATATGACCCAGCTATATCACTTCTTGGTACATACCCAGAGAACTCAAGGAAGCATACACCATGATAGATAGATAGATAGATAGATAGATAGATAGATAGATAGATAGATAGATAGATAGATGATAGATAGATAGATAGATAGATAGATAGATAGATAGATAGATAGATAGATGGTTACTGCGGCACTATTCACAAAAGCCAAGCTGTGGAATCAGCCCAACTGGCTATCAAAGATGAATAAAGAAAACAGTGCATATACAGAGTGGAGATTTATTCATACTGTCTTGGTTATATTTCTATTGCTGTGAGAAGACACCATGACCAAGGCAACTTCTAAAAGAAGACGTTGAATCTGTGGTTCACAGCTGCAGAGGGTAAGAGTCCATAGCCATCATGGCATGGTGCTGGGCAGTAGGAGCTGAGAGCTTGCATCTTGAGCCATAAGCAGGAGGCAGAGGAAGAGACAGTAGGCCTCAAAGTCTACCCGTGGTGACACATCTCATCACATCTCTTAATCCTTTCCAGGTAGTTCTACCAACTGGGGAACAAGTATTCAAATAGAAAAGCCTTCGGCGCCATTCTCATTCAAACCACCACACAGACATAAAGAAAAAGTGTAAGTTATTAGCAGTAGAAAATAGATGTAACCGTAGATCACCATATTAAGTGAAAGTCAGACACAGGCAATATTAGATATTTTCTCTCATTTGAAAGTCTTCGGATTCTTTATAAAGAATACTTATAACTCAGTTTTAGAGTAAGACAATCCAATTAAAATTAGGAAGAAAATATGAATAGGCATTTCTCCAAAGTACACACAACACCATTAGCTATTAGGGACATGCAAACCAATGGTAAGAAAGCCCTTCATACCCACAGGCTTCGACTAATCAAAATGACAGCAAGATACACGTACTGGTCAAAACATGGGGGGGGGGGAGACGAACCTTCCAAACACTGTTGGTTCATTGTAACATGATCCAGCTGCTTTGGTAAGTAGTGTAGGAGGCTTAAAAGTTTCTAAACATACTATAAGTTACTATGTGATCCACTTATATGAGTGTGTATATGTCTGTATGTATGTGTACATGTGTATGCATGTGCATGTCCAAGAGAGTTGGGAACACATTTCCATATAAAAACTTATACACAAATAGTCACATATTATATTATACTGTATTATATCCAAATATTTTCACCAGAATCTAAAAAGCATAAGCAACCCAAATGTCCATTAATTGATGACTAGAAAAACAAAGTGTGGTAAATTCATATCACAGAATGTGAAAGAATGAGGTATTGGCAAATTCTATAATATAAATGAACTTTAAAAAACATTTTGTTAAGCGAAAGAAGCCAATCAGCAAGGCCCACATGCTGTGCACACTCCTTCATGTGAAATATCCAAAATGAGCAGACCTCTGCTCACTGGACAAGGTGGCACATTCCTGTAACCCCAGCTCTCCCAGACAGGGAAAGGAGTTTGAAGACAGTCTGGGCTCTGGGATGGAGAAACTGACATTTGCATTTGATAGGACAGTAAAAAGGGTATAGGAAGTTAACTGCTAGCAGGTGTAGAATTTCTTTTTTTTTTTTTTTTGCATTGAAAATGTTCTAATTGAGCAAATGATCTAATTGATTGCTGTAACAGAATCTACTCAATGTTTACAAAAACCAAACAAAATCATATCATCCAGAAAAATCATATCTATAATATAAAATTTTGAGGATTTTGTTGTTGTTGTTGGTGGTGGTGGTGGTTTTAGAGACAATGTCTTAGGTAACCCAGGCTAGCCTCAAGCTAGATATATTATCAAAGGTAACCTTGAACTCCTGATTCTCTTTTTCTCTGCCTTCCAAGTGCTAAGATTAAAGTCAAGTGCCACCACATCTGGTTTCACATCTATACTGAGAAAATGTTTATAACAAAAAAATGATTCAAGGCACAGTGAGTAAAGGCACAGAAGCCCAATGACCTGAGTTCCATCTCAAGAACTCACGATGAAAGGAAAGAACCAACTCATCAACGGAGTCCTCTGTCTCGAGCACACATGGCACGCTCACACCCATATTCACATATGCGTGTGCACTCACACACAAAGTAACAATAATGAATTTTAAAAGTTAAAGGTTGTTGTGATGACATAGGCCTATAATCCTGGGACCCTGGATAATGGAGACAGGTGGGAGTTCAGGCCAGTCTAGATTACATAGCAAGATTATTTCTCTAAAAGCCAAACAAACAACAAATAAATCATGAACAAAATTTCACCCTAGAGTTTCCCTAAATTTAAATACTGATGAAACACAGAAATATAACACTTCAGAAGCAGCAGAATTCTGTACCTGGGAATTAATATGAGTTTTTTTTTTCTCTTAAGTACCTACTTTCTAAAATTTCTGCAACAGCTCCGGGATCTATTGCATTTTCAAATACCTGCAGAAAAACAAGGAAGAGACATTTTCAAGGTTTTAGTAAAAGGCATTTCTAGAAACCATAGTTTATGTTCTTTCAAGTAATCAGCATATAGAAAACCAAGCCATATAATATTTTAGGTTTCAACAGGAACATTTTTGGGAGGTGTGTGGTAAAAGTACAACAAATGGTTGTAGCACAGAAGAATTAAAATTATCTGAATGATAAGTACAAAGAAATTTGAGTTAGCTAACTCTATCGCATGCTTAGATTGCCATCAGTTTGACCTACTGTACAAGTAAACACATCTTGCATCAACCTGAGTCTTGAGTGCATAGAAAAGCATTCTGCATACAGCAGGTGACTCCTCTGCCCACGTAATTGGTTACACTAAACAGGAAGGCGAATAGAAATTTTAACCAAGTGGTGGCAGGGGGTGGGGGAAACTCCAGGAAAACATTACTATATCACCTTAACACTGTCAGATCTGCATATTTCATTCTTGAAATAAAAGGTTCAGAGGCATCACTGAAACAGAACAGGCCTCCGAGGACCTTCTGCAAACAAGAAGTTTTCAGTAGCTTTTCAGTAATACATTTAGCCTTTAGACTTCAATAATGTTTAAAGATAAGTACGGTTAAAATTTCGCCCGAGGTTTCAAGGTCAGTTCTCTTTTTTTTTAAATATTTATTTATTTATTATGTATACAACATTCTGTCTGTGTGTATGCCTACAGGCCAGAAGAGGGCACCAGACTCCATTAAGGATGGTTGTGAGCCACCATGTGGTTGCTAGGAATTGAACTCAGGACCTTTGGAAGAGCAGGCAATGCTCTTAACCTCTGAGCCATCTCTCCAGCCCTGGTCAGTTCTCTTTTAAGGGCAAAAGAAAACACTGTTTTGCTGCTTGCATTTATTAAGTAAATGTGGACAACATTATTTTTGCCTAAACTATTTCAATAATTGCATTTTTTCATTTCAACTGTTATCAGTTGAATTGTGTCCCTGTCAAAATTCACAAGTTGACATCTAACCCCAGGATCTCAGAATATGAGACCTTATTTCCAAATACAGTCAATATAGATATGTTTGTTTAAATTTAAATGATGTCATATTGGAGTAGGTTGAGCACCTAACACATGTTTTTTTTTATTTAAGTATTTGAGTACTTTTAAATAAATATTTAAAAATTCATGTTTTTAAAGTCAAAAATAAAACTAAAACAAATTCATGAATGTACTTGAGCAGAGAGAAATTCATGAACCAGACAGACAGTGCTCAGAGGAGCCACTATTACAAATGGGCACAAAGTTTTCTACTCAGGCATGCAAAGCAGAGAAAGCAAATGCAGTTGATTGGTTAGAGCAGACAGACCAAGCATAGATCACCTGACATTTCTTTTTTTTAAAAAAAAAAGATTTATTAATTTATTAAGTATACAGTGGTCTGCCTGCATGCCTGAAGGCCAGAAGAGGGCACCAGATCTCATTACAGGTGGTTGTGAGCCACCATGTGGTTGCTGGGAACCACAGGACCTTTGGAAGAGCAGGCAGTGCTCTTAACCACTGAGCCATCTCTCCAGCCCCATCTGACATTTCTCATCCATGAAGACTCTGCTTTTATTTTACTATTCACACATATATTCTTTTGACTTCAGGAACTGGAGTTTCTCTGGTCTAATGCTCAGAATGTTTTTTAACTTCTGGCACTATAGAAAAGAAATGGTTACATGGTGTACACTGGAGCTGTGGTGCTATATATAAATCACGGGAATATCCTTCTCTAATGCCTCGGGAAATACCATGGCCCCACCAACATTCTGCTCTGACTTCTAGATCCCAGTATTGCCACAGTAAGGTTGCTGCCCATGGGTTACTTCAGTATGCCAACTCTAAGAGTCTAATATGTCTCATGAAAGGGTCTTCTCATGTGTGATCGTGGGGCTCTTGGTGGGGCAGCTTGGTCCATTCAAATACAAAGGCTTATAAATTTTTATGAAGAATTTGTTTATCCAGATGCTTTTAAATATTCAAATTTGAGTAATGCAAAGAGGCTGTGGAGAAAGAAAATGCTTTTGCTACTTGCTATAAAAGTATTTTCAGCTAAAGAATGAAACATTGCAAGAAACCTGGACTAGAAGAAACGAGAATATGAACCTAAACAACTTGGTTTTAGAAAAAGAAAAAAAAATGGTCCTGAGGTATGCTTCACTAGTAATCTCAAGACAACAGCGTTTCTACACATCAGCAGAGAAGCATCTAAAGTCTGAGTCTCAGACATTAGCCTTTTAAAAAAATAAATGAGATTGGACTAGGTAAGTTCCCAAGGTGATTGATAGATTTATCGTTCTGTGCTTTCACAATTTTATAATCTATGAGATTCTTACTGATATATCTTAGAAATCTTCTACAAGTTTACTGAAACTGGTAAGGGGAGAAAATGTTGGGAGGGAAAACACTTTTCACTACCTACTTCTACATCATGCCCATTGCCCACATGTGGCCAGAAGGATTGTCTGGGTTCCGACTGTATTTCCAGGGTAATACCCATTTGTTCTTTTACCCAACCAGCTTGACATATTTTTAAATGAATAGGGTGTACTTTTTTTAAAAAAAAAATGCTCAGGGCTGGAGAGATGGCTCAGAGGTTAAGAGCACTGACTGCTCTTCCAGAGGTCCTGAGTTCAATTCCCAGCAACCACATGGTGGCTCACAGCCATCTATAATGAGATCTGGTGCCCTCTTCTGGCATGCAAGCATACATGGAAGGAATGTTGTATACATAATAAATAAATAAATCTTTAAAAAAATGCTCAAACAATCTTCATCTTTTCTCCCATCCTTGGGTCAAAAGAGATAGGCAGGTTTCTGGGCACCATCTTCCAGACCTTTGAAGGCAATGTGATACAGTCTTCTCTGGGCTTCCCAAACCCCCCTCAGTGACACTGTTGGGCAAAATCATTAGGTTTGCTAAAGATAACTCCAATTTCATCTCCAAATCCAAAACTTTAGGGGACAGTTGGTGGTTACAGATTAATGAAACGGAATGAATATTCTCCAGCATACTGTAATGAGAAGCCCTGCCTAGTGTTTGGCTGTATTTTTTGAATCATGATTGCATTCATTGGAGTGGAATCTAGCCCTTACTACCTACTGCTACATAGCACACTTAAGGTAACTCAGAACATATGAACAGCTTCCTTGTATTTAGTTACAAAATTTCAGCCACAAGATTTCACTGATTTAGTTAGAGTTTTTTTTTTCTGGGTTTAAGAAAGTGTTTTTCTTAAGGTCTGCGGTTTATTAATAGCTTCTTTCATAAATGTGATGCAACTGTCTCTAACACCTCAAAGAACATTCAGAAACGCTCTCTGCTCCAGTTAGAAAATGCCATGGGAGCGCCAAGAATAGAAAGCATCCACCAGGGTGTTTAGCACTCGATTGACATAACTTGGCTCGGACCTGCAGAGCAAAAGCAAGTCTTTTAAACCTATCGTTTTGCCTCAAGGCTGCCTATACTCTTAAACTATACTGAATTGCCTTAGGGTCACTTTTTTAAAAAGGAAAAAAAATGTACAAAACCACTCTTCTTTATAAAGTATTCCGCTGACTTTAGACAACCAAACTCACGGAGAAGTCAAGATCACCTTTTCAAATCTCATGCTCTGTTGAATCGCAATAGGGAACAGAGAGGGAAAGCAGTCTGTCTCCAGGTACTGATTCAGGAGGTAGACTCCAAGGTACACACCTTCCCTGTCTGGCAGGAACACTCCCGGGCAAGAAATCTTAAAAAAGAAGAGGAGGGCAATCAGTATTTGCTTTTGTGCAACAGGGCCGCGTATCTCCTAACCTCCCACAGCCTCTGAAATGACCCCATCATTGCATCCTTCACTTGTACCTCCAGCCTCAGCATCCTCCTTGCTCTTCCTCTAGCTGGTTAAACCGGTCCCCTCCCACGTCTCCGCCAGGTGTCACAATCGCGCTCTGCCGTTCCTCGGCCCGCCCTCCAGGATGGCAGTGCGGAAGCGGAAGAGGCTGCGGGGCCGGGAAGCCACTCTCCGGTCTGGCCGGGTCCCCGGGACCCGCCGCCCGCCGCGATGCCGAGCCCCCGGAGGACCATCGAGGGACGGCAGCTGGGCTCTTCCGGCGGGAGCAGCGTCCCGGGCAGCCCGGCCCACGGAGCAGGCGGTGGCAGGTTCGAGTTCCAGTCGCTGCTGAGCTGCCGCGCGGGCGCGGACCCTGCCTGCGCCCGGCTGCGCGCGTCCGACAGCCCGGTGCACCGGCGCGGCTCCTTCCCGCTGGCTTCCGCGGGCCCCGCACAAGCAGCCCCGACCCTGCCGCCCGAGGACGACCGCATGAACTTGAACCCGTCCTTCCTGGGCATCGCCCTGCGCTCTCTGCTGGCCATCGACCTGTGGCTGTCCAAGAAGCTGGGAGTGTGTGCCGGGGAGAGCTCGGCCTGGGGCAGCGTGCGTCCCCTGATGAAGCTGCTGGAGATCTCGGGGCACGGCATCCCCTGGCTGCTGGGCACCCTCTACTGCATGCTTAGGAGCGACAGCTGGGCCGGGCGCGAAGTGCTGATGAACCTGCTCTTCGCCCTGCTGTTGGACCTGCTGCTGGTGGCTGTGATTAAAGGGCTGGTCCGCAGGCGCCGACCAGCGCACAATCAGATGGACATGTTTTTCACCGTCTCGGTGGACAAGTACTCCTTTCCCTCGGGCCACGCCACGAGGGCCGCCCTGGTGTCGCGATTCATCCTGAAGCACCTGGTACTGGCCATTCCACTGAGGGTGCTGGTGGTACTCTGGGCCTTCGCCTTGGGGCTCTCTAGGGTCATGCTTGGGCGGCACAACGTCACTGATGTAGCTTTTGGCTTTTTTCTGGGCTACATGCTGTACAGCATTGTGGATTATTGCTGGCTGTCACCCCACAATGTTCCTGTTCTCTTTGTACTATGGAATCAACAGTGACACCATCTCATTGATTGTTGGCACCAGGAAGTCTAAAGGTTTCCACCTTCGAAGAATCTGACCTAAACCAGAGCCATCCAGGTGTCCCCTCAGCCATTTCAAACGCCTTTGGGAATTCTGGGATCACCTGTTCCTAGGCGGGAGCACGTGCTAGGCTGTTACTGAACACAGCCATACTAGAGAAAGAAAGTCTATTGTGTATGTATTCAACAGCTGTTTATCTCCAAGATAGATGCAAAGAAATCAAGCTGGCTGATTATACAATTACTATTTATTTAAAGATGACAGATTAGTGTTAATTAGTAATCCCAAAAAACAATGTTACCACTTGTAGGTTGAATATTAAGAGACATGAGCTTCCAGATAAGCCATGTGCTTATTCCCAGCCCTTTCCCTGTAGTAGATTTTAAACAGTATTTTTTAAATTTAAGGCAGATTTTTCCAGCTTATTCTCTGAACATCTGTTGCCATAATTGGAGCTTTTTCTTTATCCTGATTGCTTAACAAGCTCTCCCACCTTTGTGGATTAGGTAATAAGAGGTTACACACAGCACTTGCCTTTCTTCCTATAGCTCTCAAAAGGTCTTTAGATATTTACTTTCCAATGCTCTCTAATAGCGTCTTTTAGCATTCATAGAACAAACCAAGATGTTAAAGAAGACATACTCAAAAAGTGGGCTTGTCTAAGGGTCCCACAGAAAAGTAAGTATGAGACTACTGTTCATTTCTGTTGACAATCAGTAGCCATGCATAGCAGGGGGCCAAGAAGCTGAGCTGCTGGGGAGACTGAGGGTCTGGAAGATGTCAATGACCAGGGGCAGGAGATGAAGCCCTGCTCCCCATCATCTCTACGGAATAGAGCATAGAGTCCTCTACTAAGGAAAAAAATGTAAAAGAGGTGTGGTGTTCAGTGTGCTGCATAGCTTCCTTCTGTATATCACAGAGATGACTGTATGCTATCCATTTTCATATCAGTTCCACTTTGCTGTATCCAGCACATTTTCGATAACAGTACTTAACTTGAAATTCTTCGGGAGAGCCTGCTGCCCTACATGAGCACCCGGTATAACTCCTAAATTTCTGTTTACATGGAAAGCTGTTCGTTCACGCGCCTCCCCCAATCATTAGACCAAAGATGAGCACATAATGTGGTAGGTTTCTGATTCCTGTCTGACCTGGAAAGACCAAAGAGAGTATGTGCTATATAAATCTGTAAATGCTGCTCTGACTGGAAAGGAAACCTTTAAATCACCCGTGGCAGTGGGGTCATCAGATAATCTTAGTGACCAATTGTTCTGGCATTTATAAATAGAACGGATTGTTGGATGTGATCTAACATGCAAGGATATGGACCAGACTATGCAGAACGGCTGTGCTAAACGGTTCTCACTGGGAGGAGCAGGACCATAGAGAGTGGGGGTTAGGCACACCAATAGGATCAGCTCTTTCTCTGAATAAAACAGTCATTGCATTTCCACAACACCCTGGACACTAACTACCTCGTTGTTTACTGACTCTGCCAAGCTGTGAGGGTCTAAGTGGTCTGAGTGTGTGGTTTAAACTTTCAGATTTTGGTTTGGTTTGGTTTGGCTTTCGGGACAGGGTTTATTTGTGTAGCTCTGGTTGTCCTGGAACTTGCTCTGTAGACCAACCAGGCTGGCCTTGAACTCATAGAGATCTGTCTGCCTCTGCCTTCCAAGTGCTGGGATTAAAAGCGTGCACCACCACCACCTACCTTCAGAGATCATTCTTAATTGTAACATTTAGGCCAGGCATTTGAAAGGACAGTGGTTTCTCTTACTGTGTCCCCAGGTCTGATTACGGAGGGCCTATCTTCTGGTTTCTAGTTACACTTCTGGAATTTCATGTTTTGTTTGCCGGGGCCTGAATTTGCCAGCTTTCAAAAGCACAGAACAGATCAAGTTACCAGACTTCATGGATCATCCTAAATTCTCTAGAGTAAAAAACTGTTATTTTGTTAATTACTTGCACACTTTTAAAAATGCCTTTTAAAAATCAAAATAAATTAACCAGTAATGTTGAATGACATGGGATGAAATCTTAATTTCTGTCTTGCTGTAAGAGAGATCTCTCAGCCTTGTAGGGATTCCTTCCTCTTCCTGAGCACTTGAAACTGATATAGCACAACTGATAATGTCAGTAAAATGGAACCAAACCAGGGCCCTTTAAGGTCAACAAGCTCCACGAAACCCTAGAGTTTGCTGTTGTATGGCATCTAGCTGAATTTCCATGCAGGGTCCTGTTAGCATCCACTGTAACTGTGGCCAGTAGTGAATCCTCTTATAATTAAGAGGCCAAGCTCCATGCCAGTCTTGTTACTATAGATGGGAGAATGATACAAAAGGACTGACTGGTTCCCAGCTAGGAACATCATCTCTGGGCTCCAGCTTAAGGAGGAGTTGGTGGGTAATTACAAAGTGTTTATTGTTAGACTGAGTGTACTGTTGATATAAACAACCCAAAGCCAAGGGAACGTGCTTTGCCTCTTGGAGATTGCACATTGGTCAAGAGTGGAGCTTTTAAAATTCTATGTTCTTTGATTACTTAAAGAAACAAAGTTAAATCCTTTATCTTTGGAACAAAAGTCCTTCGTTTTAAAGAAACCAAGAAACATGTTGGTCTTGCAAAGAAAAATAAAACTCCGGACAGATTGAGCTGAATTAAAGTCTAAGAGGTCCACGGATGATAAATGTACAGAATCCTAGGGACAGAAGTGCAGTGTGTCCCAAAAGCGATGTGTGTGGAGTAAGGGGAGGGGAATGTAGGGTTAGCACGGCAGGCTCGCCGATCTCTTACCGCCCGGATTTGGAGTTCCACCACCACCTCCAGAGGCATCCTTCCCTGTGTGGGCGAAAGCACCGGAAAGACAAGATCCTTTTGTGCTGAGCCTTGAACCAATTATTTCTTAGTTTACATCAAGGCAAATGTTTCCCAGAAGCTTCCCTGGCCCCCACCCCACCCCTTTGTTCCCCCATCAGTCCCCCAGCCCAGGTCCCTCCCACCAGGACGGGTATCTCACAAGCTATAGATTGTAGGCTTCCAGAAGGCGGAAGCGTCGGGTTGCCATGGACACTCAAACGCTCAACCTTCTCCCCTGGAACACTAGCACGCTTAGGCGCATGCGCGCTAATGCTCTGCTGGGAACCGGAGTTGTTCTCAGCCTCCTTGTGGTGGGCTGGCCAGTGACTGCCTAAGGGCCTGGGAACCTGTCTGCAGATGCTAGGAACGTCTGCGGTCTTTCTCTGGATGCTCTTTGACCCCAGTTACTGTGTTCAAATGTTTACCAGTTCCCATCCCAAATGTGGAATGAGATCATAGCTCTGTTGTGTAATCATTTTTTTAGTGGCTGTGAGACCCCAGACACTGAGATTCCTGTGACAGTCTGTTTAGAATAGTTGCCTGTTCCCTAGGGGACTCCCTCATTAAATGTCTTGTCGCCTTCTTTTGTCTCAGAAAACATGCTCACTGACGATAAGAAATCAAACAATGTACTAACTAGAAATAGGTCATTTCTAAAAGAGGCAAGTTAGGAATCTCATGTCTAGAAACAACACTGTGACTTCCCTCTTCACTACACAGTTCAGCCTTTCTGAGTAATTTAAGGCAGGCATTGACTTGCATCATCTCCCAGAGGAGATCCATCAGGTGGCAGGACAGGCAGAGTATGACTTCTTAAGCAGCAACGAAATGACATTTTTTTCCATTTTATGTGATTTTTTTTTTAAAAGAACAACAGTGGACAGGAGGAGAATGTGGATGTTTTTAGAAGATCCAAAATTTCACTGAAGGCCAATGTCTCAAAAAGTTAAACAAGTAAATGCATAATATTCTTAAAAATTAGGGCTGGGCCATGTGTTCAGTTAGTAGTGTTTGCCTGCTCTAGTGTTCACCAGAACTACATAAATCTGTCTTTAATCGATGTTTTACTCCTAGCACGGTTAAGAGAATCAGAAATTCATAATTAGCCTGGAATAGCTAATGAGTTTGAGGTCAGCCTGTACTACATGAGACCCTGCCTCAATAAGACAGAATTTTAAAGACATTATCTTGTGATTTATTATTAATACTTTACATTGACATCTATGCAGTTGGAAACAGTGCAAGAGGATATCCCATGATACCGCTGAAGATATTCACTTCAGTAGCTATAGTAGTTCATATTTCTGAAAGGAAAAAAACTCAGTGGTGAAGAATGAAGCCTTACGTCTATACCCAGCTCCTAGTGCTCTCTCTCTCTGTACCCAAAGACGTATAGAGATGGGTGCCCAGCTCTCTGGATGCCCAGAGCACAGATACATCATGACAGCTAACTGGCACAAAACCTGTGATGTCACAGAGATACCACCAATTGATAACACTAATACTGTGCCAAACAAATTTATAGTTAAAGGGCTGGAGAGATGGCTCAGCGGTTAAGAGCACTGGCTGCTCTTCCAGAGGTCCTGAGTTCAATACCCAACAACCACATGGTGGCTCACAACCATTTGTAATGAGATCTGGTGCCCTCTTCTGGCCTGCAGGCATACATGGGGGCAGAATGTTGTATACATAATAACTAAATGAATCTTAAAAAAAAACAAACTTATAGTTAAGTTTCCAGAGGTAAAGCAAAAGGGGGGACCAATTCTTACTGAAGATCTACAAAAAGGTGGGCATGTTGCATGCCGCCATTTCATTGGCACAGCAATTCTTTGAGGGAGATGTTATCTGCGTATTACAGCTTCAGACTGGGAGCCAAACAGCCTTTTTCTCATGGCTACACAACTAATAACAACAATCATGTTTGAGTCCAGGTCCCTACCCCCTCACTGCCTCCACAACACAGAGATCTTATTGGGCCCTGGAGACAGTGTTCCTATCCACATGCTCTTTGTTTCCTAGCCTTTCTACCTCTTGCTATTGTTAGACTCTCCTCTCTTTCTAACATTTGATATTACTAGGCTCACCTGAATAGGATGGTAGAGCCCTGAATCCTAAAGATTTCCCTTTGACTATCTAGCCATTCTTTTTGTCTGTGTTTTCCCTCCTTTACCTGGCCAACTAGTAGTTTTAGAGTTCTTTGTTGAACTCACTGCCCTTTACTGAGGTGACACTCAATACAGATACTGGTTAACATGCACACAAGGTTTCATATGCCACCCAGATCTCTATTTAGCTCCTCCCAGCCAGGTTACTTGTTTTCCCCACCATGGTCATCTCAGACGCCCAGATGACCTTCTGCAGAAATGTGGAAGTTGCTACAGACATAGTGTCTCAAGCCCCTCTTGAAACCATTTAATCAGTGATGCTGCCCATCTTGGCTGGAAACCAAGTAAAGCCATTCAAGGATTGAACTGTCACCAAGTCAAGTCAAAGGAATGGCTTCATCTCCTATACTGGGTTGATTTTTGTCAACTTGACACAAGCCTAGACCTTTCTGGGAAGAACTTTTCACTGAGAAAATGCCTTCATAAGACCAGCCTGTAAGCAAGTCTGTGGGGATTGTCTTGATTAATGATTGATGTGAAAGAGCCCATCCCACAGAGGATAATGCCATCCGTGGGTCCTGAGTTGTATAAGAAAGCAAGCAGAGCAAGCTAGGAAGCAGTGTCGCCCCATGGGAACTTCCTCCCGCTTCAGTTCTGCCTGGAGTTCCTGCTCGGACTGGCCTCAGTGATGAAATAAACACTTTCTTCCCGTGTTGATTGTACTCATGGTGTTGTGTCACAATAGAAACCTCGAGACAGTAGGTTTTGTGGAAATAAAAAGATGCCAGCGAACAGCTTCTACTCCCAGAGCAGTGCAGCATGATGGCCTCAGCATTGCAGAAATGCCACCTCCCCCATCCTGGCCACATCCTGGCCACAGAAGAGAAAACGAAAGCGTTCTCCCTTCCAAAAAGTGAGTTAGCCAGGAGGAAGAACGTGACAACTGGATCCTTATGATCAAGATGTTCCTTTTAACTTAAGGAATTGTTAACCTAACATCATCAATACTTCTTTTCAAATAACAGCAACAGCATCCATATGAGGGGAGAAACTAATTTTTTTTTAAACTTATTTTAAACCCATTGTTGGCATTTTCTTTCTTTTTTTTAAAACATTTTTTATTTATTATGCATACAATGTTCTGTTAACATATACACACCAGAAGAGGCACCAGATCTCATTATAGATGGTTGTGAGCCACCATGTGGTTGCTGGGAATTGAACTCAGGACCTCTGGAAGAGCAACCGGTGCTCTTAACCTCTGAGCCATCTCTCCAGCCCGAGAAACTAATTTTTTAAGGAACAAAAGGAAAGAGTGTAAGGAAACACATATTGTTGGCGGGAATGAAAACAATTTTTTAATGTATGAGTATTCTTTGACTAACAAATTTCCATATTCTCAGAATCTTAAAATTTTTATTATCTTCCAGTTTTTTTGGAACAACAGTCTAACTTGGCATCTTACCTGTCAAAAATGTAGGTGGCAGGAGGGCTGTGCCCCATCACCTTTTAGTTCTCTTGAATTTCCAGCTGCTAAAGGTTGCTGGTACTCCTCAGCTTAAAGCTCCCTTCTTCCATCTTCAGAGCTAGCAACATCAAGTCTTGCTCACGCTGCCTTTATTTTGACTCTATTCTTCAGTTTTTATGATCTTTGTGATTGAGCTGGATCGCAGTTTAAAAGCACTTACTGCTCTTGCTGAGGACCCAAGTTCGGTTCCCACCACCTATGCTGAAGGACTCACTTGATGAAGTTTGACTCTCTGTAAGTCAAGCTCCAGCAGATCTGATGAGTCTGGCCTCTCCTGGCCCCTGCACTCATGTGCACATACCCACACACAGACAGACAGACATACAGATAATTTAAAAATAAGATAATTTTTTAAAAAAAATCTTTGTGACTACATCAGGACCACTCAGAGAATCTGAGATAATTCCCCTATTTTAAAATTGGTTGACTAACAACCTCATTTTCACCTGAAACCTAATATCCTCTTTATTATGTAAAATAACATACTTTCAGTCTCCATGATTAGAATATGGACATCTTTGGGGACAATTATCCTGCTTACAATAGACAACTTCTCTAGAAAGTGATTTGATAATGTCTCTCAAAAATTTTAATGTGTGTCAGTATTTCTGCTGCTAGGAATTTATTCTGTGTTTCACAAAGAAACCATGGAGATATATGCCTCATCATTAAAAAAAAAATAAGAATCAAGCAAAGTTCACTAAGTAGAGTCATATTAAAGCTGATGGCTATTAAGCAGCATGAAGAAGGAACGAAGCAGAGATGTGAATTTCAACATAAAAAATCTAAGAGGAAAATAAATGCATGGCACAAAAATACATCTAGTACACTGCTATTTCAAATAGAAGGAAATACAATGTATATAATTATGCTTAAAGTGTTCCTGGGGCAAGAGGGCAGGGAATCACTACAGACTCAATAAAGCTACATGTTTGGAAAGTGATGAGAGATTCCCTTCTGTTTATGTGTTGCTTTTATTGGTTAATGAATAAAGAAGCTGCCTTGGCCTGTGATAGGGCAGAGAAGAGCTGGTGGGGGGGGTGACTAAACTGAATGCTAGGAGAAAGAAGGTGAAGTCAGGAGAAGCCATTGAGCCTCCAGAGGAGAAAGATGAGAGCTGCCAGCCTGAACCTTGCTGGTAGGCCATGAGCCTCATGGTAAAATATAAAATAATAGAAATAGGTTAATTTAAGATATAAGAGTAAGCTAGGAATACGCTTAAGTGATTGGCCAAGCAGTGATTTAAATAATACAGTTTCTGTGTGATTATTTTGGGAGTCTGGGTGGCCAGGAAATGAACAAGCAGCTTCACCCAACAGGAAAGAGACTCAGAGTGAATAAAGGGAACCTTGCTTTTCATTTAATACCTGTTGGTGCTGTTAAAGGGTATTATTCCCAACAACCTCTATTACTGAATTCAAAAGGGGGAAAAATTAAACAATTAAAAAACATAAAACAATAGAAAAAGGGAAGCCTAAAAGCATAGGAAAGAGCAAGAGCCCACTCTTCTTCAATGGTGCGAGCCAATGCCTGTGTATTCGCATCCCCATGAGAAGGTATCTACCACTTCTGCTTCCAGGGCAAGGTATTGTCTTCTGTGATCCACAGATGTTTCAGGAATCCCACGCCCTGAAATAGTAGGACATTTCCTGCACGTTTAGACAGAGATTGTTCTAGAAGAAACAGGTTTCTTCAGAGTTTCAAAGGCCTGCTGGTCACATCAGGTCAAAGGATGGCTGCTGAATGCTTGCCAAGCTCACGTGGAGTGGGGAGGCTATCTAGGTTATCTGACACAGTGCCCGTTAGGAGAGAGGCCTTCTCTTCATTACCTTTATACCTTCTTATTATAGCTAAGTGTCTCTCTGAAGGCGGCTATGCTCCATAATAAATGACTGAAAGGCCTTTGAAGTACTGTCCTAATGCATTTATTTAGGTCTCCACTCCGTGGGCTGATTTGCTAGGCTCTTCAGTCTCCCATGCCAGCGAACTGTCCTTCAGCGGGCATGAATAACACCAGAAGATTGATTTCCAAAGAGAGTTAGTTGTGAGAAATGCCTGCTGGAAAAAAAATAACCAAGCTCACAAGACAGTCCAGATTATCTCAGCAATAACACATTCTCAGGGCACTAATTTTGTTTCTGTGAATGAACGAAGCCTTCAGATAGAAGAAACCAATCTCTTATATCCATCCTTCCCCCAAAGTCTTTCTTTAAGACGTTCTTTAACAATTCAGCTTTCTCTATATGTCAAGAAGAAATTTCACCTTTCTTTTGCTATGAATAAATGAATTGCACCTGGCTCTTTCCAGTTTTAACAAACTGTAAAGCAGAAGTTATATTTTAAAAATTATTTAAACTGCATCCTTTAGGGAACTCTCCAAGAAGGTTTGGGCTGTTATTAATTCTGTCACTATGGTAACACTACATACCTACCTGTTTTATTCAAAGGATGGATCTACAGAAAGCATTTTGACTGAGAAAATTTGCACCAAGGCTGCTAGTGCAACATTATCAATATGATGGTGACATATAACTAAGTTAGCTAAAACAAAATAAAGTTGAGTTCCTCAGTGGCACCAGCCACATTCCCAGTGATTGTGCAAAGAGATCGGTTCCATCATCAAAGACTGTTCTAGTATGCAGTAGTTTCCTAGACTTAAGTGCTCTTAAAGGAGATTTGGAGAGGAAATATGTTCTCATTTTGTTTTACAGTGTCAGGGGTAAAACCTAAGGCGTTGCACACAGTAGGCAAGTACTACACCACTGAGCAACATGGCCAGCTAAAAAACACATTAATGACCTCACAAAGAAGCCATCCTATAAGTCACATCTAGAATGTTGAGCTGTCTCCTTGGCAACTAAACAGTCAATGGCATTGCTAGAGCAAAGGAAGTGTTGGCAGTAAGTGGTATAGATTTTCAAACTCTCAATAACCAAATATTGTACGTGGGCCATTTTTGCACCCTGATTTTTAACAAACCAACTCAAATGGTGTTTGAGAATTCCAGGCGATGTTGATTATATTTGGAGTTATACAATACCCAGTAATTAATTTTGATAGGTATGATAAAGCCTTTGTGTCTTTGTGCAGATGCATTAACTTGGTGTAGAGACACAAATCCCTTTTGTTACTCTGCAAACACAGCTGACAAAAGCAATTCAAGGGAGGCTTTCCTTTGGCTCAGAATGTATGCCCATCATGGTGGGCAAAATGTGGCCACAGGAGACTAAAGCTGCTCTGGTGTAGGAGGTTCTCCTGTGTTGCTTTCATTGGGTAATGAATAAAGAAACTGCTTTGGGCCTGATAGGGCAGAACTTAGGTAGGCAGAGAAGACAGAACTGGATGCTGGGAATAAGGGCAGAGTGGGAGACACCATGGATCTTCTGCCTGAGAAGGACGCTGGTTAGAATCTTGCTGGTAAGCCACAGTCACGTAGTGATACACAGATGAATAGAAATGGGTTAAATTAAGATGTAAGAATTAGTCAATAAGAAACTAGAGCTAATGGGCCAAGCAGTGTTTTAATGAATACAGTTTTTGTGTGGTTATTTTGGATGTAAGCTAGCCGGACGGGCGGGACCCCTCTCCTTGTACCACTGCTCTTCACTTTGCTTGGGTCCACAGTGAGGGAGGTAAGTAAGATGGACGCTGCTTCTTCATTTGCTCCAGAACCTGTCAAGGCTGGAGATATAGCTCCACTGGCAGCCTGCTTGCCTTGCCAGCATGAAACTTGTAGATTCATCCCCAGCAGTCCATTGGATGGGGTCACCCATCTTCAAGTGTGGGTCAGTAAAGACTGATTATCATAGGCATGTAGCAGTAAAATTACAGAAAGCTGAGATTTTTCCTTTCAAGTATTCCAGGAAATGAAGAAAAGGAATAAAGCAAATGTAGCAAAATTCTGACAATGACTGAGTTGTGTGATGGTGATATGAGCTTTCTATAGTCTACACATTTGTGTGTTTAAAATACATGCCTTTCAATCTATAATATGTGCTTAAATAGGAAAAGCTACCATATACTTACATGAACCTCCCGTCCTATGATAGCCCATTAAAAGGACTGTGAGCATCAGCCTTACATCTCCTTTCATAGCCATATCATATGCATATAAAATATGGTAGTAAATTCAATGTATAATTACTATACAGTATAATTAATATCTTGCAATTATTTCAGAAGGAACACCATGGAAAGAAGACTGCAGCCCTGTACTTTAAGAGCAGTGGCCTTAATACCAAGCACAAACTGGCAGTTTTAATATTTCTTAATGAATACATAGCTCTCAGCCAGTGCTATGAGAGAGAGAGACCTGTCTCATAAAAACAAAATAAAACCAACTAACCAAACAAAGAAAAAACACTCTGTTCTCCAGAATTTTCCCTTAGTTTTGGGAATGCTCCCAAAGAAAAAGCAAATTAAAACCAAAAGGCCTATAACAATCTTGAAGTAGTCATGGATCTGAGCCTACACATGGGATCTATTTTTTATAATGGCATTAGCATTCATGAGCCAGAATAGTGCTACTCCCTGGCTTGAGCTGCACTCAGTGGCATTTGTGGGCTCAATATTGACAATGATGGCACACAATCCCTTCCTAGAGGACGGACGGCTGCTAGGAATTTGTCCTAAATCCTCTGCAGTTGGAAAGTCGTTTCCTTGAGAAAGGAGAGTTTTCTGATTGGTAGGCATATTATAATATAAATCAATTTCTAACAACATAAGAAGATAAAGGGGTATGATGAAGTTCCAAAACTTGCTTTATTACCGTTGTTATTTTAAGCATTAGGAATAGTGAGATGAATCTCTGGTCAAGGTACTTGCTATGTGAATCAATGGAACCTCCCCGGAAAGGTGGAAGGAGAGCATACATTCCACCTTTGACCTCCATGCTTGCACACCTTGGCGAGCATACACACGCGCGCGCATGCGCGCGCGCACACACACACAGTGTAATAATGAAAAAAATGACTGTGCCTAGGCACAGGCTTTGTGCCCTGAAGCTAACAGTGGCTCATGAGGCTCCTCAGAGTGCCACAGTCATCCCTCATCATTTATGATGCGCATATGAGATGTGCCCTGACAGGTTCATGTGTTTAAACACCTGAAATACCAGTTGGTCCCAGTGTTTTGGAAGGCTGTGGAACCTTTGGAACATATGGACTAGCTAAGAGAATTGGATTTCTGGGAGTGGACCCTGAAGGTTATTTTTGTGTCTGTTCCCAGGCCAAGCCATATGTTTCCTGATCTGCCAAGATGCGAGCAGCTGAAACTTCCTGTGCCCACCACCGTGGTGCTGGTCCAACATGGTGGACTTGTTGCCTCTAAAACTATGAGCCAAAATAAACCCCTTCTTCCTTGAGATGCTTCTGTTGGGTATTTTATAACAGATCAGAAAACTAATAAAGTCATCTATCAAAAAAATATACTTCATGTCCCTCATCTGCCCTCTTTTGCCTTGATTTAATCCCGTTTCCATCCATCCTTTGTCATTTCCCATTCATCTATTCATCGTGTATGTAGTGAGCATTACTACGCATGTGGCACAGTTCGGAGTATTGCAAGTGTGAATGAGATGCAACCTGCAACCATATGATGCTTACATTTTAGTGAGGGAAGAAATAATAAACAAGAACCGGAAAAGATAGTACCATGAACAGCAAGAAAAAATATACAAAGTGGTAAGATGGAGGGTTACAGGTTAAAAAGGGAGCTAGAACCTGATTTAGGCTTAGTGACTAGGTTCGCCTCATATGAGAAGCAGAGAGGCGGGGCGGGGGAGGGAACGGAGGGTGGCTTTTCTCAGTGTTTCCTGCTTTTATATCTTTGGGAGCCTGGACTTGTGAATCGTGTAACTTTCCGGGTCTTAGAACAGCCCTCCTTTTGCGGGGAGAGGGGAATGCTTAAATTATAAGGAAATAGCTCATATTTGGACATGTTAAATTTTAAATGTGCACAATCCATTTCAATGGGGATGTCCAAACTGCAGATACATAACATGAGGCTGAAGTGCTGGGGTTAAAGGCAAGGCTTAGATTCCAGTTTGGGAACGATCAATACCCAGACGTTATTTAAAGCTACGGTCATTGACTGGCTCCTTCCCCACATAAGAATCTGAGGAGTTCTAAAATTAGAGGTCAGACAGAGGAGAAGGGCATCAAGGAGAGCAACTTAGAACTTACAGTGAACTCTGCATCAACAGAGAGCTGGTTTCTCTGCCAGGCACCACTCAAAGCACTTTGTGGTTTCAAATGCAGAGGGAAAAAGTTTTTTCCTTTTCTCTCGCCTGTCACACTTTCCCCTGTGGCTTTTTAAGCTTGACCTCAATAGAGGTCGAGTAAAATGCTTTTCAACTTTCATTTATGATTATAAAGCTATATACTTGTAGGAAGATCAATCAGCACAATACAGAAATGCTAACAGTGGAAGTGCGATCCTCAGAAACTTGATTCATGGCCTTATCTACCAAGGAAACCATTAAATTTCTTCTATACCTTCCAAGAATTTTACACACACACACCTTTAAAAATAGGTACGTTCTTATTCTACATAGATTTCCTTAACTCAGTGCCCTGTCTGTGTAGCCTAGGGTGGTGGTGAACTTGATACTCCCAGCCTTTCCCAGGATTACAGACATGTACCACCACATTAGCTCGTTTCAGAGATATTTCCATATCAGCACACAAGATCTACTTTACTCTTCATTTGTGAGCAACTCCACTGCTTCTAGTTATTTATTTTTAGCGCTCTTTTATCACCCCAAAACATCTTTGTGGATAAATCGTTGGCTACTGCTGTAAGAATATTGTTGGGTATTTTCCTGGCCACAAAAGAGCAGAAAAGAAGGACACATGTTAGTCCTTTCCCCTAGAGGTCATCACACAGCATTTTTCTCATGCAGTGGACAACCATTAGGATTAACCAACTCTGTGAGGTGCAGATGGCTCAGTGGGTAAGAACGCTAGCTGTGTAAGCAGGAGGACCTGAGTTCAAGTCCCCAACAATCGTGTAAAGAGGCCTGTGACACGGATCATGGGGCTTGCCTGGGAGTTCTCCAAGCTCAGTGAGAGACTTTATCTGGCCTACTCCTGTGAAAGTTTGCCAATCAAAGACTCAACTCTTGATGTTCTGTTGTCTCGTCTGATTATGAGTAGGCAACAGGCCTGGTTGTTAAACACGCAGGTTGTGAAGTTAGATTCCCTGAATCCTAGCTGTCTCTTTCTCTTTCTGGTCCTAGAAGTTGAGATTAGGGTCTTGCCTGTGCTAGACAAGGACCTTACCACCAAGTTACATTCCCAGGCCTTTCCCTGGGTCTCAGACCCCCCCCACCCCGTGTGTTTTGCTTTGCAAGACAGGGTTTCTCTGTGCTGTCACACTGGAGACCAGGCTGATCTCAGATTCACAGAGATCCACCTGCCTCTGCCTCTATCTCTGGCGTGCACCACCACTGCTGGCCTCTGAATCTTTATCTTAAATTATGTTCCTGGGCAATTTGGGAAAATTTCACCCCCCAAAAGAAGAGAGAGAGCAAACACACGGATCCTCACGATTCTACAAGATACGTGGGGCAGGAAGCCCTCCGATATGTCTAGTACTTGTCTCAAGTCTTCACAAACATGTTTGCTCCAGTGTTTTATTTTTAGTGTCCTTCCCCGCGGTACCAGAGTTTGCAGAACTGTCTTGTCGTGGGCAACTCGAAGTTAAAGCAAAGTTGGCTCTGCCTCCTAAAACGCCCCCCGCCCTCCGACGCCGACTTAGACTGCTGTACACGAAAGAGCTGCAGTTTTGAGCCATGAGAGGAGGAGCAAGCCAAAATGCCCTTTGATCACCGGGATCCGAACCCTTAAAAGCCCTAGCCTCCCCGGACGTTGGCTGCAGCGCTCAGCCCTCCGCTCAGGCGAGGCCACGCCCCGTCTCGCCCACCGGAAATGACGCCCAGGCCGGCTGCTACTTCTTCCGCAGTCGGCCGGCTGCACGGCCCAGGCCTTCCCCGGGCGTGCGTCGGCTCTGCCGGCGGTAGAGGAATTCTGGGTAACGACCGTGGCCAGCCGGGCGGCTGGCTCCGCCCAGCAGGTTCTACTCACGCCGGAGCAGTTGGCGGTGGCGGTTGTCGGGCCCGGAGCAGCGGGACATGGAGCAGCCGTGGCCGCCGCCGGGCCCCTGGAGCTTCCCGAGGACTGACGGGCAGGCCGAGGAGGAGAGCGACTTGGACGTGTCCCCCTCTTCGTCCCACTACCCGCCGGTGCCTGGCGGCGGCGCCCAGGTGAGAGAGCAGCCTGCATTCTTGCGGGGGAGGGGAGGAGGGGAACCGTCCACGGGCATCGCTGGGGGCCCGATGGCAACCCCCAGCTGTGGGAGCATCTTCCGCGGGAGAGGAGGTGGCCCCGCGCTCATCCCCGACTCCCACGTCCACGCACACTCGTCCCTTCACCTCGGCTGACTGCCCCTCACCTTTGCAAGAAGTTCCTCCCCTCGCTCGCGTGTCGGGGCGGAGATAGGGGGGCGGCTCCGGCTGTATAACATTGACCCTTTGTCCCCTCGTGCGTGCTTCCATCCGAGCCTTTATTACCAGCTCCAGCGACTGTGTGCAGTTGATGGGGACAGTGAGTGATTGTACTTCTATGAGAGTACACCGAGTCCCGACATAAACATCTCACGTGCTCTTTCCCACGCTGGCATCTCAGCAGATTCTGTAAAACCTCACTTTGGACGCTGGCACACACCTCCTTTTCGCTCAATCATTGGTCCCCTACTGTAAAAATAGTTTCACTCCGCCTCAGTCTCTAGTGAAAACATAACAGCCTTGGGTTGGCTTTTCTTTCAGACTTCATCCCAGGTTCCTGACGTTCCTTGTGGTTTTCATCCCAGCTTTTCTGCCTTAGAAAACATGCCATTTATAATTTTTCTGGGAGTGCTTACATACATCACCTTGCCCTGACGTCTCTCCTCACCTGGGTGTGTTTTGAACTAGATTTCAAGAGCACAGACAAAACACGAATCTGTTCAATGAAATTGATTGTAGATGTCTTTTTTTTCCCCTAGGCGTTTTTTTTGCAAAAACGCAGTGCAGTATTGTAACAGAATTAATAGCGGTTTTGAAAATAAAGATGACCGGTTTAAACTGTCTGCCAGCAAATGTAGGATACTGATGTTATGTCAGGCAGCTGAGTTAACTGGGCTCATGCAACAATATGCTGTTTCATAACCGCAGACTATGTTCATCCAGCTAGCCACAGGGAAAGTGAGGTAAAATGAGTGATGGGTCAGTAGTCACCTACTAATTATGGCTGGCTGGTATCATCTGTGTATACATAGTATGACAGGGAGAAAGTGAACAGTTGCTAGTGTCGGTTTGAACAGATGTGGCAAGGGAAAATGATCTCAGGAATTTCAGTGCACTGTGGTTGAATCAAAGAAGTAACCCAAGAAATGCAGTATTTTAAACACATTTTACCAATGCATTTGTCTAGGTGGTGGGGGCTTAAAAGTAAGGAGGCTTTTATTTCCCTCATTAAAAGAGATTTCCCTGAGGTCTTATGGTTAGTTAGTGGCAGACTCCCCACTAGAACTCCTAACTCCTAGTCCAGTGTGTTTTCCAACCTACTTCTGCACATCCTATCTGGAGAAATACTGTGAAATTTTACTTGTATGAGAAGGCCTTTAAATGGTGACAAAATCTGCCAAGTCATTATTCCTAAGGACATATAGTAATTACAAGCCTACTTATATTTTTTGTTAGCTTTAGGACTTAAATATCGGAGTTAGAATATTTAAAAGCAATGTTTAATCAATCAACAGGCTTTTAAAATCCATATGAAATGACTGGCTTAGATTTTTATCAAATGAGAGAGAGAGAGAGAGAGAGAGAGCGCTGTCTCAATATAACAAGTGATGTGTGAAAAGACAAGCCAGAATTTGGAAGTCCTATTTGAGAACTTTAAAAAAAAGTATCTTTTTATTGAATTTTTCATACACTACATTTTGATCATGTTTTTCCACTCCTCCCAGACCCTCTCCACCTCACTCTCCACCCACCTTTATGTTTTTTTCTCTCTTAAGAACGAAAACAAAAAGCAAAACAAAAAGCAAAACCGCCACCCAAGTGAAAATCAAAATAAACAAAAGACCAGTAAGAATAAATAAATACATAAAATTATTTTAAAATGCTAAAATGAAACAAAATGTCCACAAAACCCCACTAAGCTGGTTTTGTATTGGTCAACCACTCCTTACCATAGGGCCTGCCCTGGAGTATGGTTGGTGGTACCCAGTAACATTCCATTTAAGAAAAGTGATTTTCTCTTCTCCAGCAGTTATCAATTGTACATTGCTTCTTGGTTAGGGTGGAGCCCATACCCACTTACTCCTCTCAATGCTGGGACCCTGTCTGACATGCGTAAAAGACGCACCAGTAGACTCTAATAATAACAGTCCCCTTGCAGAGTTTTTGTTCATTATAATTATGTCCTCCTAAATTTTTATTTGATCACTGATTAAAATAAGACCTAATATGGGCTGGGAATGTAGCTCAGCAGAGAGTTCTTGACCTAACTTGGGTTAAATTCTCTGTATTGCATTCTCTTTTAAATACTCTATATTATACTTAGTCATCTCAATGCACGTTGGATAGTATGACCAAATGATATATGGGTAGTCTATGACAATTTAAATATAAATCGTTCTTGTGTTCAGTTTGATTTGAGAAATATTTGTTTCTGTATAATTAGAAAGTGAAGATACCCCATTTATTCATAATTGCTTTTATTTGTATAGCTTTGTCTTTTAAAATTAAGTTTTACAGCTTCATTTTCCTCCTTTTTTAGGCTCCATGTTAAAGTATAGTTATCTTACTATTTTTCTTTTTAAAAAATCATTTTCTTATTTCATGTATGTAAGTGTTTTGCTTGCATGAGTGTGTGTGTACCTCATGCATTCCTGATGCCTGCCGATGTCAGAAGAGGGTGCAGGATGCTCTGGAGTTACAGATAATTGCAAGTAATAGTGGGAGAAATTGAACCCAGGTCCTGGGCAAGAGCAGCAAGTGCTCTTAACCACCGAGCCAACTCTCTAATCCCATAATTTTTCTAGTGAATCAAAAAGTAAAAATAAGTGTTTTACTTGGTTGTTTAGAGGCATGTTGTTATCTGGGCTTTAAGCCCTCATAATGACTAAATAAGGAACCAGGATAGCAAGTGTCCACATAAACAGCCACAGTCCACATACATTAGAAATCGTGAATGTGTCTAAAAACTCAGGAAGTAGGACAGCCTTGTTTCTACCTGCCTCAGAACAGCTTGTCCAAGAAATAAAGATTAGATTATTCATCTAGCAGTTATTGAATTCTAACTCTTTTAACTGGTAGTCAGAGAGAAGAAATAAGTATATATCATGTTAAAAATAAATACCACTGCTGGGCAGTGGTGGCACATGCCTTTAATTCCAGCACTCAGGTGGCAGAGGCTGTTGGATCTCTGTGAGTTTGAGGCTAGCCTAGTATACAGGGTGAGTTTCAGCATAGCCAGGGCTACACAGAGGAACCCTGTCTCAAAAAAACCAAAAGCCAAACCAAAAGCCAAACCAAAACAAAAAACTTACTATGGAAATGCGTATACCTTGGGTTTGAAGAGAATGGAAAAGAAATGGCTTAAGGATTGGGCAGGTGCTGGATAGAGGACAGAGGGTTGTCAGTGGAAAGGGAAAACAGGGTCTTGAGGGTGGGAAGAATAAGCAAGGAGGTAAAGGTAACTGGAACTGAGGAGTCTTTAATTAATAATAATAATAATAATAATAATAGCTCTTAAATAATGGACTCTGGTAAATAACATGACACCCCCCCCTTGAAGGATCACCCTAGTAGAGAATGGCTGATGAAGACTTAAAGAGTAGGATTATGTTTGCACAGTTGAAATGAAAAGTTATAAATTTTGAATACTGAAACAGGTGTGGGAACAGATTGAGAACAGTGGTTTTCAGTAATGTAAAATTGTGCTTTTAGCCTAGAAATCCTAAAAAAAAAAAAAAGCCCTCGTCTTTTGTTGTTGAAACAAGGGATATAAACACCTATTGCATTTACATAAGTGATTATGCAGATATTAAAAGTAATTATTCCTGAGTAGATCAGAGTTAGTAGGATAGATTAGTTGCACTTCCTAATTTACTCTTTTGATTTGGATTAATGTATATATGATATATGTATAATGTCTATACAATGTAATCATTTATAAGTAGAATTTTCTATTACAAACTCTCACATCAACACAAATTGTGATAACACAGAAATAAAGTAGAAACCAGTAAGTGATTGCTTTGAACTAAAAGGATGCTCATTGCAGGAAGAACCTGCAGATTAAAGCTCTAAAGGTCTGGTTTTCAAGGTGAGGAGCCGTAAGTAGCTTATGAACTTGGACCTAAGCTTTGCTTTCCTTCTGGTGAAGGACTCTGGAGCCTGCACATCTGATGCTTGTTGTGGGCCAGCTGTATGCAAGTTACTGACAGTTGCCAGGCTTTGTGTTGTTAGCTGTCAGGGGAGGGGCGTAGATGAACAAAGACGCTCAGAGTCTAATTGATGAATGTAAAATGTAATTGTAGACAAAGAATACAGATATGCTATGCTCCAGAAACAACATACAGAGATCCTTTGAGTTGAAAACAATGAACTGTGTCATTGCTGCCACCTTCATTCCTCACTAATGCTGCTGTTGTTACTTTTTATTTAGATGTATAGCGATGGCATTGAGCTGGCTTGCCAAAAGCAGAAAGAATTTGTGAAGAGCTCTGTGGCGTGCAAATGGAATCTTGCCGAAGCCCAGCAGAAACTTGGCAGCTTAGCACTGCATAACTCTGAGTCCTTGGATCAGGAACATGCCAAAGCACAGACCGCAGTGTCAGAACTGAGGCAGCGAGAAGAAGAATGGCGACAGAAAGAGGAGGCTCTGGTCCAAAGAGAGAGGATGTGTCTGTGGAACATGGATGCCGTTAGCAAGGATGTTTTTAACAAGGTATGAACTTTTGTTGGACCATAAAAAAAAAGAAGAAAGGGGGCTGGGTATGTGGCTCATAGGTAGCACATGCAAGAGGCCCTGGGTTCCATTCCCAGCTCCACAGATAAAAATGAAGAAGGAAAAACAGATACTTCTGTAAATAGCTGTTAGCAAAGCAGCAGAGTTCATTAAACAGCAAACATCTCCAAGCCTTGCTTTCTTCAACATGTAGGGTAGCTGGGAAGATTAAGTCAGGAAATGTCTCCGAAGGTAGAGTGATAGCACGGGCCCGTTCACTGCAGCAACGTGAGCACTCCTGCTGTTGCTGCGCTGTCAACTTCCTACCAGTTCTCTAACACACATAGCTCCTTGGCTTAGAAATAAAGCCATCCCGTTTACCAGCACAGGTGTAGTAAGCTCAGGTGCTCTCTCTCTCTCTCTCTCTCTCTCTCTCTCTCTCTCTCATTTAAATTTCATTATGCTGGGTTACATAAAGCCATTTTCATGCAGGTATACAATGTACTTTGACATATCCAGCTCTTATACCCTTCCATTCTCCCTTTTCTCACCCATTCCCAGTCCTGTTGGTTGCCTTTGTGCCCCTAGATGGTTTCACATTGTCTGTACTTTAGTGATTTTGTGCATTTGTAGAAAATCTAGGGCCCACACAGGAGAGAAAACAGGCAATATGATTATATCCAGGTGCAGTATATTTTCCTGCAAATCACATAACCTCATTCTTTTTTTATGGCTATAAAGTAATGTGCTTATATTTCTATGTGTGTGTACGTTTGTTCTGGTGTATGTTTAATCTCATTTATTCAGCTGTTGGACACCCATGTTAGTCCCATACTTAGCTATTGTCCTTACTAATAAAATAGTGCTGCAGCAAATTTTGATGTGCAAGTATTTCTGATATGTTGACAGACAGTCTTTCAGGTAAATATACAAGAGTAACATAGCTGGGCCGTATGGCAGATCTGTTTTTAGTTTCCATAGTAGCTGGGCTCTCATACATTCCTATTGTGTGTAAATGCTCCTTTTTGTCTGTAACCTTGCCAGCGTTTGTTGTTATTTGCTTTTGTAATGGCTGCTATTTTGGTTGGGGTGAGACAGACTCTCAGTATAGCTTTGATTGGCATTTCTTCGATGACTGGTGGTGTCGAAATTTTTTCGTATATTAGCTATTTGTGTTTTATCTTTTGAGAATTGTGTACTCATTTCATTAGCCCATTAATTGATTGGGTTGTTTGATTTCTTGTTATTTAGTATTTTGATTCTTTGTCTACTATAGCAAAAGATACTAGGGGCAGTGAGATGGTTCAGCAGGTAAACATATGTGCCACCAAGTCTAATGACCCGAGTTTGATCCTTAGGACCCACATGGTGAAGGGAGAAGCACTAGGAAATTGTCTTATGATGGCCCCACATAGTCTGTCGTGAGCCACCATGTGGTCGTTGGGAACTGAACTCAGGACCTCAGGATGAGCAGCAGTGCTGAGCCATTTCTCCATAGAAACTCTATAAAGTCTCTGGTTAATTGCTGGTGTTATTTCTTGAGTGACTGAAGTCCTATTCAGAGTCTTGCCTGTTCTGTTATCTTAAAGTGTTTTCTGTACCTTTTCCTTTAATAATAACAAAGTTTCTGGTCTCACATTAAGATCTTTGATCCATTTGGATGAGAGAGAAGGATCTAGATTCTTCCATGTGGATATCCCATTTTGCCATTATCACTTGTAGAGTCTGCCTTTTCTCCGATACGTTAATTTATTTTTGATATCTCCAGCTGTGGCTGCATGGTTGCATGCTGTTTTGTTACCGTGGGTCTAGTACAGTTGAAATGAAGCACAGTGATAACCTTAGCACTATTCTTTTAGCACAGTGTTTGGGCTATCTGTGGTCTTTTGTGCTTTCATTTGAATTTTTTTTTTTTTCCCTCTTACTGTGAAGAAACACATTGAGATTTTGATGGAGATTGTTGAGTCTGTAAATGCTTTCGGTATGATAGCCATTTTCATAATATTAAATCTTCTGGTCCATCAAAATAGGAGACCTTTCCATTTTTCTTTAATTTTTTTCCTCAGTGTTTTAGGTTTTCACCACAGATGATTTCTTTACTTTGTTGGTAGAATTAGATTTATTCCAACGTCTTTTGTTTTTGTCTGTATTTAATGCAATTGTGAATACGATTTTTTTTCTGATTTATTTCTTAGCATGTAATTAATCTATAAGCTACGGATTTTTATGTTAGTTTTGTATCCTACCATTTTGCTGAAAGTGTATCAAAAAGACATTTCTGATGTAGTCATTAGGGTCTCTGACCAATAGAACTATATTATTTACAAATAAGGACACATTTATTTCTTCCTTTCCTAGTCTTCTTTTATCTTACTGCTGTAAGTCATCAAGCACCCTATTGAGTAAGAGTTGAAGAATTAGGCACCCTTGTCTTGTTTTAGGTGCCAGTCTTATCTTAAGTATTAGTATTGAAACATTAAAACAGTCCTTTAAAATTAATCTAGATAGTTCAGTCTCTTAAATAGAATAGTACTTTTGATAAATTAATAAGGTTTTTTGTTTTGTTTTTTAGACATAATCAGTTTGTTTTGTTTTGTATTACTTTGTTTTTTAGACAGAGTCTCATTTTCAGACCCTAGCCTGTCTGAAACTTGCTCTGTACCCCAGGCAGGCCTTAAACTCAGAGCTCTGCCTATCTCTGCTTCTCCCTACCCTCCAAAAAGACATGTGCCACTAGACCCAGTCTTGAGACTGGATCTTGCCATGTATCTATGTCTCACTCCAAACTCAGTCAGGAGGACATTGTGCCACATGCCTTCAGACCCCAGCCAGAGGCAGGTGGGCATCTATAATTTGCGACCAGTGTGGTTCACAGCTTCCAGGACAGTTTTGTCTACATAGAGAGACCCTGTCTCAAAAAACAAAGCAAAATAAAAAACAGCATAACAAAACAAATAATCCCTCTTTCTTAGCTTGTGAGTGATGGGGCCACTAACTGGCAAAGTTAGTAGTTTTTGTTTCATTTTTAGGTTGCTTTTTTTTATAGTGTGTGTGTGTGTGTGTGTGTGTGTGTAAGGGGGATGAGGAGAGAACAGGTGTGTGTACAAGAGCAGGCTTACCAGGGGATGTGTGTGAGGGTCAGAGGATGAGTTACTGGAGTTGATCTTCTCTTTCCATATGTGAAGTTAGTCCCTTGACCTGCCTGGCCACCTCACCAGCTCTAAGTTGTTTTTTTCAGGACATTATTTTGTTTCTCATTAGTGTGTAGAAGTCTTAGCTTTTCCTTGTGAGTCTGAAGAAGAAGTGGGTTTAAATTGCAGAATCAGAGAGCTTGTTGTTGGGGGAATGTGGAAGATCCAGTTTAAGCAGATTGTGAAAACATTTTTGTGCTGTCCACCCAGCATTTTTAACTTCTTCAAATAAAATGGGAAAAAAAAATCACAGTTCATCCTACTTAATGAAGGTCACCATTGTGTTACAGAATTCATGTTTGGGGAATATGTATTCATATAAGGATGTACAGAGTGTTATTTCTTAATCTAAATTCTATTTAAAAGTTTGAAAGCTCTTACAGATACAGATTACCTGCATTTTTTTTTTTTTGTTTCAGGTTTTTTAATGTTGCTAGAAGACAAACCCAAGCATTGTATTGCTGAACCGATACTCCTAACCTCTGTAGGCAATTTTCATTTACAGTCTAAAATATTGTTTATATACATGTAAAACTGAGCAAATATGTGGAAAGTGTTCAGTGCTTTTAAGGATAGAGGCACATACTGATGATAGCAGCTAAATCAAAGTTAAGAATACTTTGCTCACAGCCCTCATTTTGTGTTTCCTAATGCAGTGGTCATTGCTTCAGAGATTTTTAATTGAGCTACCTTATTTTATTAATGAAGAAGCTGAAAATTAAGTACCCAGTCAAGTACTGGATTAAATTTATGGAAGAAATGCTAAACTATGGGATTAAAAGATTAGGTAAAAATTTGTAGGATGTCTTTAAGAATGAGGGGCTGGAGAGATGGCTCAGCAGTTAAGAACACTGTCTGCTCTTCTAGAGGATCTCAAGTTTGCAGTCCAGCACCCATGTGGTGGCTCATAACTGTCTGTAACTCTAGTTCCAGGGCATCCCATGCCATCTTCTGGCCCCTGTGGGCACAAGCATGCATGTGGTGCACATACGTATAAGGCCAAACACCCGTACACATTTAATTTAAAATGGAAAAAGAAAAAAAGATGACTTTAAGATTGAAAAAATTCATACTTGGCCTTATGGTACAAGCTTGTAATCCAGCCTACTGGGGAGGCTGAGGCAGACAATCTACAAGTTTTATAAGGTAAGCCTGGGCAATTTAGTGAAACCCTTTCTCAAAATAAAAAGAAGAGGAAAGAGTACTGAGGCTGTAGCACAGGGTAGAGCACCTGCCGAGCATCCTCAAGACCCAGGCTCAGTTCCTAGAACCACACACACACCCCTCAAAATAAGAAGGAAAGAAAATGATGTCCCTCTAATGATGCCTGCTGTACCCGCTAACAAGTGCTAACAAAGGCCACCAGCCTTGAACTATTAAAATCCCATTCTTCTCAAAGAACTCTTGGCTTATAGATTTGTTTTCTATTTGGAAACTAGAATTTATGAAGATTGGTTTCAAAGTGCATGAAAAGGAGGAGAAAGGGAAAACTCAAAAACTTATGAATAAATGTTTTAATACAGAATAAAATTTGAGGAGATAGTGAAGAATAGCTTATAAAGCATTACTTGGAGAAACGCAAGTCTGTGAATATACAGATAGGTATAAATATTTTGATTTTCTCTCTTTGTCAGAATGGCTAAGGAAAACAGTTCATAGACGCTAAAAGCTTTATTTTTATGACAAAGGTAGGTTTTATATGTTCTATTAGTGTTTTCTGAGTCTGAGACAGAGCACTGTGTTTCTAAAGAGAATTTAGAGCAGTGAGGCCTTTACATGTCATCATTTCCCTTCACTAACCCATGGACGTGTCACTCGGGATGGAATTTGGGACTTTTTAAAGTTTAATTTTTAATTTTTTAAATGTATGTGTATATATGTATGCATGTGTGATGGTAAGCCTTGTGTGCACAGGCTCTGGTCGAAGCCAAAATAGGATATTGGATTTCCTGGAGCTGAAGTTAACAGCATTTGTGAGCTCTTTGATATGGTGCTAAGAACTAAACTCTGGAAGACCGGCAAGCATTTTTTTTTTTTTTAAGACAGGGTTTCATCTGTCTAATAGCCCCAGCTATCCAGGAACTCACTTTGTAGACCAGGCTGGCCTCGAACTCACAGAGATCTGCCTGCCTCTGCCTCCTGAGTGCTAGGACTGAAGGCTTGCACCACCATGCCTGGCTAAGCAGCAAGTATTCTTACCCCCACCAAGGGCCATCTCTCCTGCTCTTAAAGCTTAATTTTTAATACAAAAATTTCTCTGTGCAGGAAGTAAATAGGAGCCCCATGGTCCACATAAGCTGTTCAACTCTTGCTTTGGTATGCACGTAACCGTATATGTAAAATTTTACCAAGTAGGTGTACTTGTATCATCCATACTCTATCAAGATATGCAATTTAAAACTTAAAACATGAAAATCAAAAATTTTATTCTGCAGTCTTCTAGGTCAGTGAAATTCAGTGATTTTCTGTTAAGTTGTAAAAGTCATTTACTAAAAATTGTACATTGGTGTTTGTGGGAACTTAAGAATTGGAAGAAATGGTTTAAATCTGGGCTCTCAAGCTCAAAGCCACATGAGCTTTTTCTTCCTTTATTCACATATGTCCATTGACTATAACACTGGTTTCATAAAAACAGTCAAGAAGTGTATCTTATGGGGACCCTGAGAAAATGTAGAATTATGGTTAAATATTGGCTGTGGTAGTCTGTGAGGCTGCATCATCTCAGCCAGGTGCCTTGAAGCTGTTCTGGATGTTGGATCACCTGGGTCATCACTCCCATGGGAGATCTGTCAGGGGGTCTTACTTGATCAAACCATAATAGCTTGGAAGGAGTCCATAGCTTTTCATCTTCTGTGGAAACAAAAGCAGAACCTCTTTTCCATAGCAAAATATCCTTAGACCCAAATTTTGAAGTCAAGATACCTTTATGTTAGTTTAGCTTAGCAGCATCCACAATCAAATGTCTCTCTGCAGTTAGTTTATTAACAGTCAAAAAATTCAAAGAAAACACAATAGTACATGTAATCCATACTCTGTGTATATTTTCCATCTTTATGTGGCTTATAATTTTTTATTACTCTATTTTCTTTTTAAGAACCTCAGTTTACTATCTTTAAATTATTCTTTTAATCTTTGACTGTCTATCCTTTGTCCTTTCTCCCAAGCCTATGCATATTTATCAAACACACACTTAGAGGCCTTTTGTCTGAATCTGTCTTTATTGCGTATCTGCAATCATTTTTTGATCAGGAGAGTTTTTAAAATGCTAAGCAGGTGTGACTAGGACCAAAGTGGTAGCTTTGGCTTTTCTTTTTTTCTTTCTTTTTAAAGATTTATTTATTTATTGTGCATAGTGTTCTGCCTGCATGTGTGCCTGCAGGCCAGAAGAGGGCACCAGATCTCATTATGAATGGTTAAGAGCCACCATGTGGTTGCTGGGAATTGAACTCAGGATATCTGGAAAAGCAGCCAGTGCTATTAACCACCAAGCCATCTCTCCAGCCCGCATTTGGCTTTTCAACATGGCAGAGGGACCCAGGCACGTCATGCTTACCTCTCCAACTCTGGGAAGCAGTACTAAGTAGCTTGAAGCCATGCTCTTAGGCCTGCAGCCCAGTGCTCTCAAGTCCGCAGGCAGTGGCTGGGAGAAGCCTCTGTACTGTGTCAGTGAGAGACCACGCGAGTCCATCTTGCTGCTCAGCTTATGGAAGTAAGCTGCTGGCTCCATCTTGGTGTGCGGCTGTCTGAGGGGTGCCTGTCCAGAGATGCGTCTCTGTACTGTGTCTGGCATGAGACTAGGGAGCCCAGTACGACTCTGTTTCTGTGCATTTAGAACTTTTTTTAAGCTTTCTCAGATCCTATGGAAATTCAAGAGTCTAAAGTTGGTACGCCATTTGTAACTGGAGGTTTGTCTCATGCCTGCCAGTTCCTGAATAATCATCCTGAGGCTTAATATAATTATAAACTGTTTGGCCAATGGCTCAGGGTTCTTACTGGCTAGCTCTACGTATAAATTAACACATTGCTCATAATCTATGTATTGCCATGTGCCCCATGGTTTATCAGTAATGCTCTGGCATCTTATCCTCAAGCAGCTGCTGGTATCTCCCTGAGTTCACTTTTTTTCCCCCTTTATCTTTGCTTGGATTTCCTGCCTGACTCTGTTCTGCCAGGCTATTGGCCAAATCAGCTTCTTTATTAACCAGTGGTAATAAAATATATTCATAGCATACAGAGGGGCATCCCACATCAAATAAGTATATAATGGACTTTAGTTATATGCTCCCTACACCTTCCCATGTCTTTCTTTACGCTTTCCTGTTAGTCATCTTTTTTCCTTAGACAGTTTAGCTTTTATTTCCATGTCATATATACATACATAATTTTATGTATCTGTACAAAATGTGGTTCCCACATATAAGAGAAATTGTGCCGGGCAGTGGTGGTGGCACACGCCTTTAATCCCAGCACTCGGGAGGCAGAGGCAAGTGGATCTCTGTGAGTTCGAGACCAGCCTGGTCTACAGAGCGAGTTCCAGGACAGGCTCCAAAGCCACAGAGAAACCCTGTCTCAAAAAAACAAAAAAAAAAAAGAGAGAGAGAGAAAATGTGAGATACTTGCCTTTCTGAGATTGACTTAATTTGCTTAATATGATTATGTACAGTTTAAGAAATACAGAG
>PVIU01000267.1:188766-235270 GCA_004026605.1 Ondatra zibethicus
ATTACTTAATATGATTATGTACAGTTTAAGAAATCTAGAACAGGGCTAGCAAGATGACTCATTACTTAATATGATTATGTACAGTTTAAGAAATCTAGAACAGGGCTAGCAAGATGACTCATTACTTAATATGATTATGTACAGTTTAAGAAATCTAGAACAGGGCTAGCAAGATGACTCATTACTTAATATGATTATGCACAGTTTAAGAAATCTAGAACAGGGCTAGCAAGATGACTCATTACTTCAGAGCACTTGTTGCTCTTGCAGAGGACCCATGTTCAGTTCCTAGCACCTGTATGGCAACTTACAAACCTCTATAACTCCAATTCAGGGACTCTTAACACTCCTCTGACCTTTCTGGTCACTGGGCATGCATATGGTACACGTACATGCTGACAGGCAAAATGCTTGATCACATGAAGTAAAACTAATATATATTATATATATGTGCCCTGCCTGCTCTTCCTAAAGGTCCTGAGTTCAATTCCCAGCAACCACATGGTGACTTACAGCCATCTGTAATGAGATCTGGTGCCCTGTTGAGGAAGAGACCTGGTCAGTTGTCTTCATCAGCTTAGACCATGAAACCCAATATGGACAAATTCAACAGAACCACCATGTACAGGCTGCCCATGCATGCTTCAGCATTGCCAGGGCATAAATTTTTTAAAAATTAAAAAAAATATATATATAATATGTATTTTATACATAATAAATATATAAGTATAGGATGCTTCATAATTTTGCACGTATCCTCAGGCCATGCCAATCAATACTATACAAGCCTCTGAGCATTTGAAATGTGGTTCATCCAAATTGGAATGTGCTCTAATTGTAAAATATACACCAGATTCCATTACTAAATACCAAAACACCAGAAGTGAAATACTTTGTTAATAATTTTTTGGTGTTTCTTCCGTGTTGAAATGATAATATGTTGAGTACATTAGGTTATGAATGTTTATTTCTGCTTTTTAATGAAGCTAGTAGAAAATTTTAAGGTGTATTTGTGACTAGGACAGTATTGATCTAGATAACAAAAAATGAAAAGGTGCTTTTATTTTGAAATACAAGCTGGCAGGGAGCTAACTTGTGCTTTTCAGTTTGCAGTGATAGTATCAGGGCATAAGGTGTATCACAGAGTACTCTGGGAAACTGTTGTGCTAGTTCTGCTGGAAAGATGAGAAGCGTGTCCTGTCTCACGACTTATTTAACAGATACAAATGCTTCCTCAGTAGGAGTTTGTACTTAGTTTTAACAGTTCAGCTATTTAACAAATATAAATGCTTCCTCAGTAGGAGTTTGTACTTAGTTTTAACAGTTCAGCTATTTAACAAATATAAATGCTTCCTCAGTAGGAGTTTGTACTTAGTTTTAACAGTTCAGCTATTTAGCCTCCCAAGAGAGAGTCTTTAGAAATACAGTCAAGGTTTATTTTTTTGTTCTGTCTCCTCTCAAAGAATTTATAGTAAATATCTTTGACTCTTTGCGCTTTGGATTGCTGAGTTTGCTTCTAGCAAGAAACCCAAAGATTGGGCTGGAGTTGCAAATATTTATTGGAAATGAATAACACATATAAAGAATCTTTCCATTCCTGTCTTTGATAGGGTAATCTGCATAATGAAAAGACTCATTCAACTTTTCTCCTGTGTGATTGCTAGATAAATTTATAATTTAAAACAAAGCAAATGGAACTACCATATGAGAATGTTTAATTTTTGAATGACAAGTTTAACAGATTAGTTTAATGATGTATAGTACTATGCCATATTTTGATTATATCACGTCGTTAGGCAAGTTTGCTAAGCATTCAGCATCTGAAGAGATTCAGTTACAGTACTGATTTTAATTACTAATTTTTTCAGAGTTTTATTAATCAAGATAAAAGAAAAACAGAAGATGAAGATAAATCACAATCATTTATGCAGAAATATGAGCAAAAAATTCGCCATTTTGGTGAGTTTTCTACTTAAGTTTCCTTCTTTATTGTGTTTGATATCATTGGTGTGTATAAAATTGAGCCTCTGAAATAAGGTCTGAAAACACACATTCCACATTCCACTCGTGTTGTTGCTTATGGCAGGGTCCTCAGAGCTGCTTCCCCTTGCTTGTGTCTTAAGCCGTGTTATAAAGAGAAGCCCAGCTCAGTCTGCTAATGCTGCTCTCGTGATGGCGTCACTGCTTTGCATTTCTTGACTGCTAGGATGTTTTGCTTTTTCTTTTGATATTTTTTCTTAACATTAAAAGATTAACATTCATTTAAACCTTTTATGTATTTTTTTCATAGACTGTAGGGAGGGGTCGGGGCATGCCACAGCACATATGAAGAGGTCAGAGTCCAACTTAACAGAATCAGTTCTTTCCTTTTCCACTGTGTGAGTTCTAGGGATTGACCTTTGGTCATTAGGTTTGGTGGCAAGTACTCTTCCTCACTGAGTCATCCCACCAGCTCCAACACTCACTCTTTTCTTTCATAATGTTTGGATATGATGTTATGTAAGTCATAGTTCCTTGACATGTTGCTCAGATAATAGAATAAAAATGCATCTGTGCGCGTGCGCACGCGCACACACACAGAGATTTAAGATACAACTTATGCCATTTTTTTAAGATTTATTTTTTAATCTTTATTTATGTGTTTGTGTCTATGTAAGTATATGCCACATGTGTCAGGGGCCGATGGAGACTGCAAGAGGACATCAGATCCCCTGGAGCAGAAGTTATGGGTGGTTGTGAGCATCTGAACTCAGGTTTTAGAAAAGCAGGAATCACTACTAATGGTTGAACTCTCTCTAGTCCCAGAACTGGCATTTTCTATTGCAGGAAGAAGAGTTGGGGGTGAAGTTGAAGTAAATGAAGGATTCCTGGAGGAGGTATCATTTGAGTTTCTTTAGGAAGGACAGATAAGGATTTCCCATGGAGTTTGGACCATAGCATTAGAAATGCAGAAAATAAGTGTGGTGTGCTCTGAGACTTACAAGCAGTGTGATGATGCTAGCCTGAAAATGCTGCTAGGAAATGTGAGGAGTTGAGTTTCAGACTATATTTTTTCAGTAAGTATTGTGTGAATTAACAGACATGGTTCTTGTTTTAGCATCTGTTGAAACCTTTTTCCATTTGTACCCCCTTAAAGTATTACTTTTGCTTTAAAAGAAAAAACTATACATTAATATAAGAATAGTTAGTACCTGAAGACAGCTGGACATGATGACACATGCTTGTAATCCCAGCACTGAAGAGGCTGGAGCTAGCCTGGACTATGAGACTGTCACAAATAGTCAAAAAAAAAAAAAAAAAAAAGGAAAGAAAAAAAGAAAAGGCTAGTATCTGAGGAGCTAAAAGTGAGAACACGAGTTCACTTTCCTACATATATTATTGTGTCATTTCATATAATAGAAACAACAGGAATAAGCAACCCTCTCTCGGATAGATATTAAAATCTTTAAACCAACAGGGTCTTGAATCACAGAGATAGAAGACAGTAACTTGCAAACGAGTCCTGTGTTGTTGTCATTCCTACCTACAGTCTTTGCTACCAGGACCCATGTGCTCTGCTGCAGGAAAATATGTGCCTCTTTCTGGACACACATGGCATTGATAGAATAGTGTCACTAGTGGTGATTTTGCTCACCTGGCATCCGGTAGGCTGGCTGCTTTAAAGCCATGTCACCTAGTAAGTGAGAGATAGTGCCTTCTTTGTTGTAGATTGAGTGCTTCAATTCAGTGCAGTTCTGTGTGGGAAAACATCCCAGTTTCACAAGATGTTGTAATCACCTGACACTGAGACTCCGTCTTCAGTAGACCCTTTCCTCCCTGTGTAAAACCGGCTGTTTCTGACTAGTCCATGGGTAAGACCATTGAACTTCATGGGTTCATGTTCATCATTTATTTTGATAGAAAATGAACCAAAAATAATGTGGTACAGTAACCAGTCCATCTAGTACACTCCAAAATGTAATTCTGGTTGAAGTATAATAGAGAGAGAGGATACTTCCAGTTCTAGAACAGGCTTATTCATATGAGGGATTATTGATCTCTCCAAGAAAAAAATTGGATCAAAAACTCAAGCTCCTACTTTATTACTGGATAATTAATTCGATAGAATATGGTACCATATTGTGGGTTTTGTATGAGGTTTTGCTCCTGAAAAGTTCGGTATTCATTGATTCTACTGGACTAGGTTACTGAAATATCCTTAATGAGAAGAATCCATGCTGTTGAGTCATTGCATTACCTCGCCCTGCGCCCACCTAAGGCATGACCCCCTTAGTTTATGAAACTATTATGTGTTTAATAAGATGGACAGGAAAAAAGACTGGCTTGGCCTCCGCAGATGATTAATAAGCATTTGTTTTACCATTGCATGTTGTGAGCTTCCAGCATCTCATCTTGTAATACTAACCAGACCCTTGCTGTCTTCAAATCCAACCAGACTGATAGCCACTCCCAGATTCACATTGTACCTGTTTCTTAGTGGAAATGCACATTGGCTTTTCACTTTGGAGGAGATATCTTACCTACTTGCTGCAGCACATTGGATCCACAGAAATGTTCCTAAGGTAGTAGGCTCCCAAACTTTTCATGTGTTTAACTGTCCACTCTCTGGCATCTGTGTGTCTTATATATAAATAGGCATCTTGGGCATCTGCTACTTCTGCTCACCAAGTTCCATCAACATAGACTGGATTAAATTTACAGTTATATGAGGTGATGAGATAACAAAATCCACATTTACAAAGTGATAGCAAGCACAGTTGATAGAGGCCTGAGACAAGAGTTTGAGGGCTTGATGCTATGCTGTTCACCTTCGGAGAAAGTACTTCTGCTAGTGCATGCTTATTAGTAAAGAAAAAAGCATTTGCGTGGCTGATAGTCAGGTGTGGTGATACATTGTGCTTTAACAAATAAACTTGCCTGAAGATCAGAGTTCAGAGCTAGCCACACTAACTAGCTATAGAGGCCAGGCAGTGGTGGCACACACCTTTAATTCCAGCACTTGGGAGACAAAGGCAGACGGATCTCTGTGAGATTAAGGCCACACTGGTCTACACAAGACTGAATCAGTCTTAAAGAGAAACAGCCAAGCGGTGGTGGCTCACACCATTAATCCCAGCACTAGGGAGGTGGAGATGGGAAGGGATATGGCCTGGCAGGCAAGGTAATATAAGGCGGGAGGAGACAGGAGCTCAGGATTTTGCAGACAGCATTCAGTATGAGCATTCATAGAGACAGGTTCTTGCCCCCTTGGTTCTGAGGATTTTGTAGAGGTAAGAACTAGTGGCTGGCTGCTCTGCTTCTCTGACCTTTCAGTTTTCACCCCCTTATATCTGACTCCAGGTTTTTATTATTAAGACTGTTAGATTTGTGCTACAGATAAGTATAGTGATGAACTCCTTAAAAAAGAAAGAAACAAACAAACCATCTGGAATGGTAGCTGTAGTTAAAGGTTCCAAGTGAAGACTTTCCAAAGTTGGATTCCATTGTAGACTCTTGAAAAAGAGGGTCTGGTGAATCCGGGGCAGCAGGGACTTCACACCAATACTTTTCTCATTTGTGCTGTGTTCTTCATAGTTCTTCCTGATTCTCCTTTATGCTGTTTGATGACTCTCGTTCTCCTGTTGCTTTTACCCTTATACTTAAGTACAATTTACCAAGTAATGGTAAATGGTACCATTATTGTAGTGTTACAGATTATTGAAATCTGATTTTCCTTTACATTTTTGTTTATTGGTTGACTTGTGCTTTAGAAGTAGATACAGAGCTCATCTACTCTTCAAATTCACAGCAGTTTCCAGTTATTTGCACCTTTAACATCACTACCTTTGTGGTCCTCAGAGATGCTTTTTGGATTGTGCAGTGGTTTTTCAGAGCACATCGTTTCCCTTCCAGGCATAGTTAGCTTTGATTCAGTGTTTTCTGAATCTAGGTAGGATGTGGTCACTGAAAATTTTATCAAAAACTATAAATATTTATATAAAACCTCTTCATTTATAATATCTTCATTGTATGTACTTGTGTTTTACTTTAAAAATATTAATATCCTGTTTTTGAAAAACATGCTATGAGGTACTTGAATAAAATATAAAGTAAAATGAATTGAAATCATAATTTTTATAGGATTTAAATTGTCTCTGTAATACAATTTCATATAATTTTTTAATTTGGGGACTTTTCAAATATTTTACAACAAATATAATTCATTTTTATTATCTGAAAAATATTTTAAGGTCTTATTCTAAAATTTTGGTATGGCTTAATATTTAAAAAAAATATTGAGCATCTAATAGTATAACTGCTGATCTTCATGGTCAATTTGATGCTAGAGAAATTAAAAGTCAGAGGAGTTTGTAGAATACCTGATGGGATAACCTGGAACCTCAGAGTATTGTAGGGTGGCAGAGAAGGATGGATTTGGTTTTGAGTACCGTGACTGTCATAGGCATGGAAGTGAAAAACGGTTGTCTGGTGATAGATGGTGGGAAACACAGGGAGGCCCAGGCAGTGAAAGTAGTCATTATCTCAAGGGTCTTGCCTCTTAGCTAGGGGAGTTTATCAAGCAGTTATGAGAAATGGTATAAAGTGTTAAGTGTATTCTGTAAATAGAATGCAGGGTATCTCTACTGGGACCAGTTTTAAGAATCAAATGACTATTGAGAACTGATGACATTTAGATGTTCATCAGGAAGACATATGGTTTGAAATGTGTAATTATTTTAATTTGCCAAAGTAAGCTATTCTAAGAATTCAGAGAAATTGGTTGGTTTGAGTGGCTGACTTAAACAGAAGGTTGTCTTAATAAATATTTGCTATATAAGTAAATTATTCACTATTGTGTTAATACTTCCTATTGAGTATTTACAATCTGAGGCACTGTTCTAAGTGCTTTTTATGAATTAACAGCTTTAATTCATAAAAGTCCTTCATGTCAGGTACTATTTTAGCCCCACATGGGCAGATACAGAGGTATATTAAAGGAACTTATAAACAAAGGTTGTTTAGCTCCGACATCTGTTTCCCTGTCCATCATCTTAGATTGTGTTACCTTTTACAGATTTCAGAATAACAGTAATTTTAGATATGTTCTGTTCCTGTAACTATGGATTCTCTTTAAATACTTTGTTATAAATTCCACACCTTTTTTCTTTAAGACCTATATGGACTACTTGTAAATCTCAATTTAATTCAATTCAATACTAATTCAAGTTCTAATTTACTTACATACAGAAAATCTTTGTTCAGTCTCAGTTGTCTTGGGCATTAAAAAGATAAAAAAACTTCAGCATGTAACAGATTGCTAACAAGTGTTACCAGTCCTTTTTATACTGTCTTTAATTCAGAATCCAAACAGACAGGGTTTTGTTAATAAAGTCATAATGCTGCCATGTTTGATGATTGATCGTAGATAAATAGAAAGTATTACTTCTGTAGAAGTATAAGTAGGCTAGCAAAAGGACTGGGAATTTAGCTCATTTGGTAGAGTGCATGACTAATATGTCTGGAGCCCTAGGTTTCATCTCTGAAACTGCAAAAATCAGACATGGTGGAGCAAGGTCCTATAATCCCAGCACTGGAGAGAGGAAGAGAAGCATGGTGGCAAGTTCAAAGTCAGCTGGGTTCCATGAGATTCTCTCAAAAGAGAGTATGGGGAAAGAGGAAGGGGCAGACACTGCCATAGGATCCCTTTATGTCTTTAGGTATAAGAAATAATGATTGTGCTTTCGTCAGCTCAGCATTAATTCCTGGGGAAGCGGTTTTAAGTAAATTTGCAGATTCATTCTGTGTCTCAGAATCGTAAATGACCCAGTTGTCAGTAATCCTGACACTGGGGGCAGAGGCAAAAAGCTTAAAGGTTGAGGGATTCTTGAGTTACGTAGAAGACCCTGATTTTCCCCCCGCCCCTTTTTACTCAGCCAAACAAACAAACAAAACAAAATGCTGAAATTGCCCCTAACTTGGTTCTAAAGATAGTGTAGTTTCAGTTGGTTCCCCACATGTTACTGTGTAAGGTGTTTGCCTTTTGGTTTTAATCTTATGTTCTCATGTGAAATTTAGTATGTAGGAATTCATTCTGTTGAGAGCAAAGGTTCGTTGTCATACTCTCAAGACAGCCCTATGAAATTCGATGATAGCTTAGTAATAGCCACACTGTTTTTGCTGCTGTGTGTGGATCTCAAGTCTACAGTTTCTGACATTGTGATACTCAGTTCATTCAAATGTAACCCTAACTAGCACATTCCAGGTCCTGTGTTACTTGGTCATAGTGACTTTGTTAAGTTAGGTAAAGAAGCGGGTGCATGCTAAGTACTACTTCGGATTCGTTTAATATATTGAAATGAAATGGTAGCCTTTCATATATGTTCAACTAATTTTTTTAAAAAATAATTGCTTACTGTATACACTGAACAGACAGCTTTAGTAATTGCCTAATGTGACTAAAATAATTGCACTATATTAGTTACTGTTGTACTGACTTACTTGTTTCCCAGTTGATAAAGTTTCCTGAATTGATAAATGTCTACATTTTACTATATCTTGGACACTCTAAACATAAATTGGAGATAATAGAGTATTCTGAATTTTTAGTAAGCCCTTAAATTTGCTAAGTATAGTTTTTTTGAAGTCTTGGTTTTTGAAAAAATTTTGGACTAGAAATTGAGCCTCAGGCCTCATGTATCATAATGGTCAAATACTTTTGTCATTGAACCATGCCCTACTCTCTCTCTCTCTTTTTTTGAGACAAGGTCTTGCAAAGTTGCTCAGGCTGTCCTTGAACAGGCTCTGTGACCATTTGTCGCAGCCACTCAGTAACAAATTTTTAAGCATCTTTCTAAGAAAAAGTATTCTGTTCTCTTCGTAAATGATACTGAGTACCTCAATCATTTGCTCTCTCTTTAACCTTAAAGGAAGACCAAGTGTTGCAAGTGTATGTGGGATTTCAGGCATTCCCATAAGCAGGGGACTACAACTGGTCACTTTTCTTAAATCAGACTCATTATCTGAAATGAAACTTCCTGACATTCCAGCCACTGGATATTATTGAGGAGTATTGGTGCTCTTGGCTTGCCCTATCATGTAACACACTGCTCTGGTACTGGGAACTGTCTTTAAAGAAAAACATTTAAAATCCGCTTCTCACCTCACAGAAGAAAGGAGATAATTGACATCTGTGGTTCAATTCTCTTTTACAGGTATGTTGAGTCGGTGGGATGATAGTCAGAGATTTCTGTCTGACCACCCATACCTTGTATGCGAAGAAACTGCTAAATATCTTATTTTATGGTGTTTTCACTTGGAAGCTGAGCAGGTATTTATGGACCTTCAGTGGCTAGAAACCTTACTAGAAAAAAAAGTTTTTACTTTTTCTTTCTTTTTTTCATTATTTACTTTAAATGAAAGCAGGGGATTGGGCAGTGGCGGGCTCACACCTTTAATCCTAGCACTCCAGAGGCAGAGGCAGGTAGATCTTGAATTCAAGACCAGCCTGGTCTACAAAGTGAGTTCCAGAACAGCCAGGGCTGTACAGAGAAACCCTGTCTGGAAGAAGAAAAAAAAGCAGGAAGGTTATTTAAAGGGATTATAAAGTTTTCTTGCCATTGTTCCCAGTGTGCTGGCTCTGCTGCCTTCTGCTCACTCCCGTGCACTGCAATCGCTCTTCCTTTTCTACTGATTGGAAAGTCATCATAATGGGACCCGGACAAACGCATGCAGTTATTCTGGCCCACATAACAGCAGGAAGACGTTCAGTTTATGTTTATGTAGTGCTTTATTTAACTGTAAAGAGTAAAATCAAAAGTACTCTCAAATTCAAAATTTGCCTCGTACCAATTCAGTCTCTTTCCAGAAGTATTTTCTTTAACCCTGGTGTATGTCTTTTTCAGAAAGGTGCTTTAATGGAACAAATAGCACATCAAGCTGTGGTAATGCAATTTATTATGGAAATGGCCAAAAACTGTAATGTGGATCCAAGAGGCTGTTTTCGTTTGTTTTTCCAGAAAGCCAAAGTAAGTAGTTATTTGGTGATGTTAAATAAGATTGGACTGCAGCAGAGCTCTCTTTGTTCTGTACATATCAGGAAGCTATCTAGGCAAGAGATATAGCTGCTAAGTGCTGTAGGTTTTCTCGTGAAAAGAAATGTGTCTGTACTTAGTATATGTAAACTAATATATATGTAAACTAATATAGTGGTTATACAGTACAAGTTAGCATTTATAATACAATATAGTATTTTGATTTTTGTGCTGATTGAGACTTAAAATGAGTAAGAGGCTGCACTGGACCATATATTTAAAACTCATTTTTGAAACCCATGCAAATTAATGTGACTCTTCTGGAGTACTTTATCATTTGCCCATTTAGCTTATAGAGCATTTACTAATGGAAAGCAAAACCATTTCAAATGCAGTGTTGAGCAAAAAAGATACAGCATTCTCCACATGTAGAACTCACTGTTTAAGAACCAAATTTGTAATGAAAAAAAAATATATACTCGGGAAGCTGAGGCAAGAGAATTATGAGTTGGCAGTCAGCACAGGCTGCACTAGTAAGATCCTGATGAGAGACAGTAGAGGAGACAGGAAAGGGAGGAAGAAGGAAGCAGGTAAGCCACCTAAGCACGTCACATTTAAGGACAACTTTCAGAAAGTATGGTATACGTAGAATATTAGGCAGCTATTACATATTTATGGAACATTGTTAATCATCTAAGAAAATGTTTAAAGAGTTGGTTTATGGAAACATAATGTTGGCCCTACTAAAGAAAATAGGTATTTACAGAAAAATTACTGGTTTGTGTTTACTGGATCAGTAATTAAACGTTTCCTAAGTAAAAACTGAATTCACTGCTAGTAGCAGTACAGAAGTATACATTAGAATAAAACCTTTGGAAGTATGTGGTGGAACGGAGCAAGTGAGCATCTGAATAGCAAAACCATTTTGAGGAATGCACCATCGAGAGCAGGTTCTCAGCATGTGCTCAGGGGCCCTGAAGTCAGGAGGCCCTCAGAAAGAGTGGTTTCTGTAATGCTCCTGTGCTGGTAGTGACTGCTTTCACTCTCGTTCATTTATGAGTGTGCATCTGGTGCTGAAACAGATGATAGAGCCTGTTATCGTCTGTTAGACAGACCTGAGAAGATGAAAAGCAGATTTTACTGTTCTCACTTTGAGGGGAGGGTGCTTTACAGACAGTTTTTGTCTTTAGCTATTATGTACTAGGTGTATGCAAGTTTACTCCACACAGTGTGGGGGCCGGAAGTCACAGCATGTTATTTTCCTCTATCAGCTCCATCCCATTTTCCAAGACAGGGTCTCTCAGTGAGCTTGAAGCTCGCCATTTTGGCTAGGCCAGCAAATCCCCAGGATCTGTTTGTCTTTGTCAGGTCCCCTTCCCCCTCCTCAGTGCTAGGGTTCCAAATGTGTGCCATCATGCCGGGATTTTGCATGGGAGTTGAGGATCCAAACTTAGATTCCCATGCTGTAGAGTAGGTGTCACTGCTGCCCAGACTCGTCACAAATACATTGTCATCATCCAAAACACAGTCGTGTAAAATAAAAGTGCACTGCTAGTGGCAGCATGTAGTAAGTTTGTTCCTGGGTCTTCTAAGTGTCTGAACACAGGAAATATTGACTGGTTTAAACACAAGGTGAAGTCATGCGTTTTTAGTGTAGGAGAGCTGTGAGGTGAGAATGACTGTCCCAGGGCAGCTCTTCATCTCTGCACCCAGTGCTGTGCTGCTTCTAGATCTGCTTATAACAGCAAAAGCCTGGCCACTTTTGCTCATAACCCTAAGAATAAACTGGGTGCATTGATTAATATAATTCATCATCAGTATAGATGGAAAAGACAAACAAACAATAGGAATGAATGAAACAAGCTAGTTGTGTAGCTAGTATCAGTTTTGAAGATATATTTTGTAAAGCTGGTAGTTTTAAGTATTTTATACAGCATTTATAAAGGCAGAACTAAACAGTATGTTTTTGAGAGCCACATGTATGAGCAGGAAAAGTAAAGCAAAGGAATGACTGAGACACAGGGGGAGGAGAAGAACCTTGGGAACTGTTTTCTGTGGTACTGCTGATGATCTGGTTCCGAATATCTGTGGGTATATAGTGGGATTTTTGCCCAGTAAATGCACAAACATGTTTTGTGGGCACCACACATATGTTTATATGTTTTTTTTTGCATATTTCATCATCTGTAATTAGAAGTTAAAAGGAAGTATACCAGAAGTTTAACTTTGATTATGCTTAAGAGATAGAATTACTATTTTCATTTTCTTTATGATCTACTGCTATGAACACTTCCTGTTAGAAACAAACAACAAAACTAATTTTATTTTTACACGTGAAAAAAAACTACCAAATGACAGTAGTCCTATCTTAAGTGCTGTGAACTCTGAAGTGCAGTGTATGCCTGCAGTTTCCTGTGATCTTAAGGCATTTTACAGTAGACTTAATGAACAGATGACGACTGGGTTGGATTTTTAGCTAGGCTTATGGTAAATAAATTTTTACTTGACTCATAGAAGAAGCAATAAAAATCATACTTTTTGGTGATACCTTAATGTGTTTCAACCGATACTTAATTTCGTCATGGGACATTGTCACACTACTTATAAAGTTTCTTCTTTGATAAAACAACTGAAAACTCAATAAAATCTTCAGCCTTAACAGTTTTAATATTAAAAATTAGGCAGTAAGTACTCACAAAGTGAGTCATGATAGTCATGACAGGCACTGTTTTAAGCATTTTGCATGTGTTAACTTATTATATCCTGCATTTTATGAAGATTCCTACTCATATTTTGTAAGGGAGGAAACTGCTGTAAAGAAAATAAACAACGTCTTGTAGCTTACTTCATTAAACAGAGTTGGGTTTCTTGATTTAAGCTCTTAGCCTTAGGATTACAGGAGAGTTAGCAGTCATTCTGTTTGCCTTTGATGGCAGTTACCTTTGGATACAAGCATAGGTCTGCCAAGTTCTGTCTGTCTACTACTACAGTAAGATGTTAAGCTTAACTACGGAAATCATTTACAAAGACAGAGGATATCCTCCCAGAACATAATTTCCATTATCTAACCCAGAACTAATGTACAATCTCAACCAAATTCTGCACTCTAAACTCCATTGACAAAGTCTTTCTACCCCTTGAACTTAAAGGCAGCATGTTGTTAGCCTGGGGCACACACCCTGCCAGGAACACATAGAAGAAATGTTTAAAAAGAGGCTTCTGTCAGTAGAGAGGGGCTTTTTATGGAGAACTCCTACACATTGGATGCCACAGTGAGTCCCTTCCCTCAGCCTAAGTTACTATGCATGCCAAGCAAGTATCCCTCCCTATCTCAAAATAAAAGTTATAAAAAATAACTTGTTTTTGTTTTTGTAGACAGTGTTACTCTGTGTAGCTCTGGCTGTAGACCAGGCTGGCCTTGAACTCACAGAGATCTGCCTGAGGATCTCACTAAGTTGCCCTGATCATAGTAAATTCACTCTTTTGCCTACCAGACCTTGAACTTGCCATCCGCCTGCCTTAGCCTCCTGAGTAGCTGGTCTTAAAAGCTGTACCACTAGGCCACTCCCACTCTGTGTATATGTGTAGGAGTGTTGTCTCCTGTTAGTTAGTTTTGCTGACGCAGAATTAAACATAGAGCAGACCAACTATTTGTAAATGTGCCTGTAAAAGAAACTGTTGCAAGAGGCAAGCGGGCCGCCTTCCCAGCGCCTGGTTCCCGGCGGAGGGCCCCTTGTTCTGTCCCGCCCGGTTACCGGTGCGTACCCGAAATAATTACATGGAAACTGTATTCATTTAAATGCTGCCTGGCCCATTAGCTCTAGCCTCTTATTGGCTAACTCTCACATATTTGTTTAACCCATTTCTAATAATCTGTGTGTCACCACGAGTCGTGGCTTACCGGGAAAGATTCAGCGTGTGTGACCTGGGAGCTTCATGGCAGGCAGCTCTCTCTGGCTCTGTCCCCTTCCCAGTATCCTGTTTTCTTTCCCTGTCTATCTAAGTCCTGCCCTATCAAAAGGCCAAGGCAGTTTCTTTTTAACCAATAAAAGTAACCCAAATACAGAAGGACCCTCCTACACCAAGAAACTGTGCACAAATCTGCCAGGAGACTGTGCTGGTTTCTGCATTTTGACATTACATTTTTTCTTTACTGCCTCTACTCTAACTCTATTATGTGCTTTTGAAATTTACTCTGTGGCTTAGTAGTCCAGAAATAATCTTCTTGTTTGTTTGTGTTTATGTTCTAGGCAGAGGAAGAAGGTTATTTTGAAGCATTCAAAAATGAACTTGAAGCTTTCAAGTCAAGAGTAAGACTTTATGCTCAATCACAGAGCTTTCCACCTGCGACAGTTCAGAATCATGCTCCCCATCCTAGTGTTGGAAGCGTAGGCTCCTTAGAATCCTTATCACCACAGGTACGCGGGGAAAGGGAACACTCACTTCATGATGTCGGTGATTTGTTCTTTAGCACACTCATGCATAATGTGTGTATGACCGCTTAAAATTTTCTTGCCTTAAAAAATAACCCTTAGTGTTGGTGTAGTAGCTCCTGCCTTTAACTCAAGCCCTCAGGAAGCAGAGGCAGATGCATCTCTCTGTGAGTTTGAGGCCTGATGGTCGTGTTCAGCTCCAGGCCAATGAGGTACGGTATGTTGAGAGACCTTGTCTCCGAAATAAATGAATGAATGAATATCAACCCCTAGTCTTATTTCATTCCATGCTTTGGCATTGAGTTTCTTCTACCTCTTAGAGATACTAATTTCTGTCTCATTTTAATGTGGAAAAGATGAGCTGTAGCTAAACATTTTAATGCCAATTGTCACTACCTATTGGTTATCTCAGTCATAAACTCAGGTGGCTCCTCACAACATCTTCTGATTAAAATACACTGTTGGCCATTTTTTAAAGGATGAAATTAGCTTGAAAGCGGACATGTGAGTGGTAGCTACAGTGATCTTTTGCATGGCTTTATGTAATTAATACCTTGTTAAGTAGCACTTTTTGTATGTTATATATCCAGTAGTAACATACAAACTGTTAGCAACTGTTTGACCCTTCTCAGAGTCTAATGTTAGATAAAGATAAAAGCTATGCTATCAACATGACAAAATGTCATCAGTGGAAAGAGGAGAGCAGATCACTAGTATAGTTATAGAGCTTTAAGATATTGTCAGACAGTCCCTGCCCATTGTGACTTTAGAGTTAGCAGCTTAATAGAGCCCAGTTATCTCTCATTTCCAGGCTCCAAGATTTTAAGACCAGCTTTAGCCAGTTTATTCTGTTGTCTACATTGGGAGATGGAAAGTGTCATTCAGAAGACAATATGAGGAGAGTCCTGTATTTATCTTTAAGCCTCATAAAATGGTAAAAATTGAGATTTTCCATTTCTTGCCCTTATGGCACTATAATTTTACCATTTTAGTAACATGTATTTAAAACAGCTGTTAAATTTCACATTAGCACTTTAACCTAATGTAGGATCTAATATAGTAAGGAAAGCAATTGGTCATATTTATCTCAACCAAAACCATTTTCAAAGATGTAAATATTCACATTTTGACTTTAAGTAATCACTAGTGTTTAATTAGACATGTCAGGAATAGGCCTCTACAGATCATTTCTTTATTTTTAATTTTTGCTTTATTTTATATGTATGAAAATATTTTACCTGCTTGTATATATGTGTACAACACGTGTGCCTGGTGCCCAAAGAGGGAGGCCAAAGAGGGCTGTGACTTTCTTGGAAAGTCACATGGTTGTGAGCCACTTTGTGGGTACTGGGAAGTGAACCCTGAACCTCTGCAAGGGAGCAAGTGCTCTAAACTGCTGAGCCATCTCTAACCCTCAGATCACTTCTTTATACTTACAATATTGAGAAGTAGCACGTGAGAAAGCAGTTTTTTTTTTCCCAAAGAGTTTTATGATGATGTCAAAGGCAGTTGATAAACTTAGTCACCTAATGCATGCAGAGGAAAAAGAGACTTAAAGGATGTCTTTGGTTCTTTACACATATTAAAACCTAAGCAAGCTGTATTATGAAGAAGATGCGTCTGGTTGGAGAGAAGTGAGTCATTCTCATACATAGCAGTTACAGCTGACACCAGTGGCCAGGCCAGGCCTCCACTGTCACTTGTGTAGAAAGGCTGGAGCCATGTAATTTTATCATTTGAATTATTATCAAGAACCTTCATAAGTACTCTGGGTTAATAGACTAGTTGCTCCTTACAGGGTGAGAATTTAGGCGTCCTGACCTAGACAGCCTCGGGGAGAGGAGCACTGTCCAAATTGCTGCTAGTTGCATCAGAGTATTGACTAGATGAAGGAAATTGAAGAAGGAGGCACCCAAGGACCAAGTTGACAGTTTAGAAGTCTGAAAAGAATCTTACTGTAATAATGGTATACCATTTTTATATCACTTCATGGGTTGTACAATATGCTGAAATGTATTATTTAATCTTAAAAATGCTGTGATTATTTAAAATCATTTTTGCACATAAGTAAATTGAAAATTACAGAGGTTAATTAGTTTGCCTAAAGTCAACACAGTAAGTGGTGGGGCTGATACGTCCTTCCCCAGTCTTGGGAGTCCTGTGCTCTTGGGGAGAATGTGTACTGAGACAAGTGAAAATGCTGACAGACAGACCCATGGGACAGCCAGTGGAATTTCAGTGTCACTTAGGTTAGGGATATTGATGGCTTTTAATTCTGAGTATGAAGTTAGAGTTACTGTAAGTTTGGTCTTGAAGGGCTATGGAATCTGAAGTGGGTGTCTGAAAAAAAAACCTAGCACTACTTTGTGGAAATACGGTAATATAACAAGAGTATTGACCTTTATAAAGCTTAGGATTCGGCAACACTTTTGATTTTAGTTTTTATAGCGAAAAACGGTCCTGAAACACACCATCCTATATACTATAGGGTATACTGCCATCCTTAGCCTTGATAGGGCTCAACGGTGGCTTCCTGGATAAAAGGAGCAGTTCTTCATGTGTATTCTCTGGACTGGCTTTTATTGGTATTATGTTGTGACAGATTTTTTTCTCCTTGAATACTAATAGCACTAAATAAAAACATTACAATAAAAAACTCTTGAAAATAATCAAATTTCTACCTAGCTTTTGGCTTTTACTAAAGAGACCTTTCTCAATTGGATAACTTTGCTCATTAATGTTTATTAAAAACAAATGAAATTAGGTAGTAAAAGTAATAAAAAAAAAAAAGTCCAAGTCACTGGAAAATACTCAAAATAACTGAGTGGGGAAAAAAAAAATTTCAAAAAGAGGAAATGGCCAAGTAAAGTCTTAGGTTTTAAGATCTTATACTCTTATCCATGAACCATTTAAAAAACTTGCATTTAGTTTTGGGTTAATTGAACAATATTCTAAACTCTTATCTGTTTTTTTTTTTTTTTCAATGTAGGCAAAACTACCTATTGGACAAAGTAAAAATTTTACTCAGTACATGGATTTTGCCTTTATCAAAATGTTTCACATTTATAGCACTTAACTAATGTAATTAGATAGTAATCTTAAGGATACATTGCTGGTTAAAAACTATATATATGTAACTAGCATATATTTAATATATATACACACATATATATTAATTAAAGGCATGTGCCACTACTTCCTGACTTAAAAACTTTATTTTCACAGATTAAAAAATTTTATTATTTTATATATATGGATGTTTTCCCTAAATACACGCGTGTGCACCATTTGCATGCAGAGTCCACAGAGTCAGAAAAGGGCATTGGAGCCTCTGGAACTAGAGCTTCAAGTGGTTGTGAGCTACCATGTAGGTGCCGGGAACCAAACCCTGGTCCTGTGGAAGAACAGGTGCTCTTAACTGCTGAGTCTTCTCTCCAGACCCCCAGAAGCCATATTTATGAAAATATATGCTTATGGGGAAATTTGTCCTTGTATGGTTAAAGAATTATGCTTAGTTTTGTTGAAAATCTAAAAAGGTGGTATTACATTTTGTTTACATGTATCCACTCTGTCTTTATCACATCTCTTTGGATTAAATAATATTATCCTACTCTTAGTTCTTTGGGTTTCATCCCAAGTAGACTCCAAAAATCCATTTTCTTTCCTATTTTGCTGAGCTGCAGCAGACTAGAAAACGTGGAACCAAATGCACAGGTGATGCGCTGTGTGGAGCTGCTTACCTAGTGTCTTCCTTCTCTCTCCCTTTCTCCCCCAGAATCCAGATTATCTGCAGTGTTCTATCAACACAGCTCTCTGCAGTTTAAACTCAGAGGTGCAGAAAGAAGATGAGGACAGAATGATGGACACTGTGTAATTCAGTTAAGACTGCTGAGGCCAAGGACTATTTTGTTACAAGAAAGGAAGAGCTTGGCTATTTTCTTGACACTTTTATGGGTGCTGCACTTTATTTTTGTTCAATTTTTGACGGGAGGGAAAAGAGTACTGAAATGTTTTGCAACTTTTTTTATGTGCTGCTAGGGTTTTGTTGTTTTGTGTTTCTGAAGGGAGGAGCGGTACCATATGTTGCAGGAAGTCAAACTGGACTCTCCCCCACCCCTCAGTTACTAAATTTGCCTTTAACTGTTCTTAATTTTGGAATCAAAGTATGAAAATCTGCACAATGCAATGTTTACAAGACTGGTTGACTGAGGAGGCGTCTGCTACAGAGTTGTTTAGCGCGGATATGTGCATGTCCTGCTTCACGGAGAGAATTAAAGATAGAAGTGTGCTTGTGTCCCACTGCAAAGTTCAGCTGTCAGATCTGATGTTCATCACGTTAAAAGCAATAAATCGGTAGTGGTAACCTACTTTACTAATCAGTAAACTGGATGACACAAATTATTGTTTTAAGGTAATATTTACATTTGTATTTTCGACACCACCAGTTAACTGCTTGACTATAAATTTGATACTAAAAATGACATTTACCCCTCAAGTAGTTTCAAAACTGTTCAGAAGTGAGTTGACTTTGTCCTGATGACTGTTAAATATTAAGGAGTGTAGCATGTGTAGAGAGCGATACAGTTTTCTGTTTTTCCAACAAGATGAACTGCAAGCTTACTCTGGCTTCTTTACTTGACATAGTCTGGGACCTCTCAGGGAGTAAGTTTTAAAAGAATAGTAACGGCCTGTGAGAACAAACAGGAAGAGTAAGGTCATTGTTAAGTCACCATTAGTGTGTGTTTCCCTCTGGTGAAGCCTTGAGAAATGTAGAGCTAAGCTGCCTTGAGCTGCCAACCATGTCTAAGAATTGGTAACAGTCACCCTCGGTGGTGATGGTTTCACTCCAGCTATTACTCGCTTCTAGCTCAGTTCCAAGATGCTTCTGAGCTTTCTTCTTCCTATGTAAGTCACTGCAGATCCACCAGGATGTTTGATGATTCTTTTTATTTAGAATTAGATGACAGTGCCAATTATGATATCCTTATTATTTGAGGATTAATCTTCCGACTTACAGGAGCATTAGAGTTGAGTGTAATCTTTGGCTCAGTACCCACTTCAATTTGTAGCAAATATTTGGAAAGTGGGTGTTTGAGGTTGAGAATGCAGGTCTCAGTTTGAATAAGGAAATCATGCTGAGCTGCTTGCGTGGGTCACAGTTGTGACCTCAGCTTCATCTGTCTTTTCAGCCAGTGGGGCTTACTTAGGTGATGGGGTGCCCAGGACTTGTGGAAATGGACTGGAATCGTTGAATCATATTCCTGTAATGTCAATCTTCCTGGTTCCCAGAATAAAAGTCTTTTTGTGCTTTTGATATAAAAATATATACTCTATAATAAAATGTTTGACTAATTTATATGGTAGTGCTCACTGGCTTGTAATTTTTTTAATCAGTGACCTAGTTATAGAAGATTTTTTGTTTGTTTTTGTTGTATTTTTTTGTTGTGTTCTCTTTTTTCTTCTTGTCTGAGCATGGTCTCAGTTACCCTCTTCACACCAAATGGATAGACAGACAGAACGAATCCTGGGCTGACAGGTTTCCACGCCGACTTCACTTCTGCCCACACTTGTCTGCCTCTCTGCTCAGTCAGATGGCTGTGACTTTCATTTTTGCCTTCTATAATTTAAACTCTTAATTTAAATACCCAAAAACTGGTGACAGAAAAGCAATAGCAAAGTGAGTGTATAGTTAAAGTTTATTTTGGTTTTGTTTTCTAAGACAAAAATTGATTAAGATAAAAAAACTTTTGACATTTGACTAGAATTTTTTTCCCAAAGGAAGTGTTCTATGTTTTAGTATTTAAAAGTGTGATTGATTTATTTGGAGGAACAACTAATGAATGTCATAATTTGCACTTAAGGATGGTAACTTAATCATTGGCAGGTCTTTAGTATTACAGCAGTATATTGGGCTGGGTGTGGTAGCACATGCCTTTAATCCCAGCACTTGGGAGGCAGGAGGGAGTGGATCTCTGAGTTAGAGGACAGTCTGGTCTACATAGAGAGTCCCTATCTTAAAAAAAAAAAACAAAGTGACAGTATATTTGAGTCCTTTTATTTCCTTCATTTTGAAAATGTCCTTTAGTATTGAGAGCTGACTATCTCCTACCAAAATAAATTTCCTCTCTCTTGTTTTCTTAAGAAGTAGTAAAGAATAGTAATATTTAGCAAATACATAATTCATATTTAGGTTAGAACATTTTCCCCTAATCTGTGGGAGTTCAAACTGATCAGTGAAAAATACCTGACATCAAAATATTCAACGAAGACTGTTGTTTTACTTGGTAAATTTTATGTGTTATTTAATAAAATATTTTCTTTTTGTTTAAATGAAACAGCTGGGGACTCAAGATACAATTCAGTTGGTAGAGTTCTTGCCCAGGGTGCACGAAGCCCTTGATTGTATCCCCAGCACCACATAAACTGGGCATGGTGTCACATACCTGTGGTCCTCAGCCCTCGTGCTAGGAGGTGAGGACAAGAGGGCTTATGCTTTTCCTCAGCTGCATTGCAAGTTCAAGGCCTGCGCCTGTGGCTACGAGACTCTGTCTTAGAAGGAGAGTGGGGAACAAATAGCTGTAACTCCATTTACTCTGTGAACTGTCATTCCATTGCTGGTAATGGAGAAAATACTGTTTAAAATTACTGCTCTGAGAGTCTCTTAATTATGCCATATGTGGCTCTTTCAAAATTTTTGCCCAAGGAGCTTATAATATCCTATAATTTCTCTTCAGAAATATTAGGCTTTTTTCAGACAAGCATTCATATTATCATGTTTAAAGTGTAGGGCTGTTGAAATGGCTCAGTTGATTAAAGGTTTTTGCTGTCAAGCCTGAGTACCTGAGTTCAGTATCTGGGACTAAATGGTAGGAGAACCAACTCCTTAGTTTCATCAGACCGTCATACATGCACAGAACACAAACGCACACAAATATTGTAAATTTTAAGTTTCTTTATTTTTAAAACATTTTTTAAAATTTTTAAGTGAATTAACATGCTTCCCAATGAGCACACACATCTCCGTTACTAAGTGGTTTTCATGACAGTATAGAAGTATAGGCAAGGTGATTCTCAAGTTAACCCTGGGATATTTCAGAGAAAAAAACCACTTTACTATTCTTGGAGCAAGTCAGATTTCAGTTCTTAAATTGATGTGGGAAAAGGTGGTACTTGTCCGGGTTGGGGTTGGGTTTCCCATTTCCATTTTCCAACATACCATTCATTTAGCCAGAAGACCCTTAGACCCTGCAGCCTTCAGTGCCCACTTGTGTGTGTAGGTTTGTACTATTTCATAGGTTATCCAGGAAGCCGGTTCACCTGGTATGGGTTTGCAGCACTTGGAATCCCTTGGGCAATAGGAAGCTGCTGGGCCAGTCTACACTTGGCATGACGTGGCACTATTTGGTGCTGTATATAGGAAAACTTACGGTTTTTAGAGACCTTTAAAAACTGGGGCTAGAGAGATGAGTGTTTAGTTAAGAGCACTTGCTGCTTTTGCTGAGGGCCAGTTTGACTTCCAACTCCCATGTCTGGTGGTTCACAAGCTCCTGTAACACTCCAGTTCGAGAAGATCTGATGTCCTCTCGTAGCCTCTGCAGGTACCCACACACATGCACATACACACTAAAAATGAAACCTTTAACAAAATATTGCAGGGGAATGCCACAGATTCAGAAACCTTCCTGGCTTTTACCAGCACTTTTCAGCCCAGTTAGACTATTCTGGTTTTTTTTTTTTTTTTTTTTAAAAAGAAGAAGAATCCTACAGATTGAAAATCCTGAGGTGCAAAAGAGATTTTGAAAATGAGAAGACACAGTGCTCTTGCCCAGGGCATTCAGCTCCATGCCTGTTCCATGTGGCACAAAAATAAAAGCTCTTGCACTGGTCATCACAGCATTTGCTTTTCAGCAGGATGTATTCAGTAATGATTTTTTCTTCTTATGTGTATGGGTGTTCGCCTGTATGTATGTTTGTGCAACGTGTGTGTACATGATGCCCTTGCAGGCCAGAAGAGGGCACTGGATGCCCTGGAACTGGAGTTACAGATGTTATGATCTGCCATGTGGATGCTGGAATCAAACTCGGGTCCTCTGGTAGAGTAGCTGTTGCACCTAACTGCTGAGCCATTTGTCCAGCCCCAGCAATGATATCTTTATCAGTTGTCTGACATCAACCTATCCAGCAGAAAACAGGTCTTTGCCTGTTCTAATAGAAGCCACAGAGTTCCCAAATGGATGTACATACAAAATCTTGGTTGTTATAGTCAAAGGAAGAAAACGTTTGTCACTTCATGTTCTCCAACCCTCTTGACCTCCACATCTCCAGTGTCATGGAAGTGTGACTGCATTAATACAGCAGGAGATAATGTCATAAAATGCATTATGTGAAGAGTGGTTTATTAGAAGCCAATGAGAAGCCACGGCAGCAGACAGGAGGGGGGTTGGGGGCCTGTGAAGGTTCAGCGGGCAAGGGCAACATCACAACGCTGATCAGTCCTAAGTTACGGAAGTTTACAACATTGTTAGAACCCAGTTACCAACATTCAAATAAGGCATATAGAAACACTGACAAAAGACAAGATGCTCATTGTAATCCTATTTAAAGCCCTGTCCATTTTGAAAGTTCAACAATGAAATTTAAAAATCAAAAGATTCCTTCCCCACTTCCAGATGTATAAGAACCACTTGCTGGCATTTGTACTTAAGTTTCTGAAATAAAATAGGCCAAAGTTTCAAAGGCTTGTACAAGGGCTTGATTCTTTGATTTAGCACCAACTAAAATACAGAATACATCTTCCTCTAAGGTAGAGTTGTTTTTTCTTCGATTTCTTATATTTTCTTACATTTGGCCACAATATGTAAGGACATGTGCTTGTCCCACTAAGGAATCTAAAGTGGCTGAAGTTTTAAAATGGTTTCTCAGGCTTGGTTTAGTGGTATATACCTGTAATTTAAGCACTCAGGAAGTTGAAACAAGAGGATCAGGAACATGAGGCCAGCTTGGACAACATCATTTCAAGCTAGCCTGTGCTACATAGTGAGACCCTGTCTCAAAAAGTAAGGGCTGGGGCCAGGTATGGTGGTCCATACCTTTAATCCCAACACTTGGAAGGCAGAGGCAGGCAGATCTCTGTGAGTTTGAAGCCAGCCTTGTCTACATAGTTCTGAGACAGCCAGAACTACATAATGAGATCCTGTCTCAAAAAAAAAAAGAGGACGAAGGGCTGGAGATGTGGCAGGTGGCAGGGGGCTTGCCCAGCACACGAGGCTGAGTTGGAGCCACAGTGCTAAAGGTGGAAGAGGAGGCTGCTTAGATGGCACCAGAAGAGTTGTTCCTGTGAAGTCGGGTGGCAACTGGTAGCGCAGTGATCCCAGCACTTGAGAGGCCGAGACAAGAGGCTCTTGAAATCAAGGACTTGGATAGCGATATAAATGTCCTTGAGGGAACTCAGTTACAGGGCCCTTTAACCCCTGCTGCAAATGCCTTTTGTTGCTGTATGTGTTGACTAGTTAGTTGATTGGTCTATCTGTCAAGGGGCTGTCCCTGGCATACCACATCGACTTAAGTGGCAAACTGCCGTGGGTGTTCTCTTACCCCTCTCTTTTTATATCACTGCTCATCAAGGCAGACAGTCCATTTGTATGAAAGAGAGAAACCGACAGGTAGGTCCTAAAACAGTCCTCAGCCTGAGTGACGTGCGAGATTGTCGTTTGCCAGTGCTCCTTCGAGAACTTCATCAACACATATATCCCTCGGTACATGCAAGTTTGGACAAGAGGACGAGCCATATCAAAGTCACATGTTGTTAGTTGCCATGGCTGCATTTTTACAGCATACTGGAGACTAGCAAATGGAAGGCACTGCAGGGTAGCCCGTGCCCTTGCTTTCCTGCAAAGGCAGCAGTTTGCATCTGGCAACATCTATAAATAAAGCCAGTTGCTTTCCTTCTGGAATCTATAGACAGTCTCCCCAAATACCACATCCCATGGGGCTAGAAGACATTTAGGGGTTGGCTTATGCAAAAGTCTTTAATGAGATATTTATCTGCCTCAAGTGATGTGTAATTTTTTTAAACTTTTCCAGAAAAACATGAAAATGATCACCCACTACTTAACAGGGGTGGACAATTACCAGTTGCTCTTTTTTGAGTTTCAGCATCTCTGATGTTTTCTAATTGTACATCCACAGAGGACAACTAGATTAAACACACGAGGTTATTTTGACAGATCAGCCTTAGTGTCTGACTCATTTGGCACGGCCTTAGTAACATCCAAAAGAAAGCCATTAGGAGTAAGTCGTAATTTTCAGAGAAGTCTTAGGAAAAGAGCTTCGAAAACCAGGCGAGGCGAGGAGGCCCCGCTTCACCCTGCTAATTAACTGCCCTCCTCATGGAGTAACGGAGGCTTTCTGGGTAGTTTCTGGAACTTTCGTCTGTAGGAAAGAATATACATGGGGCCAGATCTTGTTGGTTTCCGTTCCAGAGAATGTTTCCAGGACCCCCTTTTTCCTAAAGATGAAAAACAAAATAAATAGATAGGTAGATAGGTAATGAGCTTTTTCAGCAGAATTTGTAAAATTCATGTGAGTTTGTAAGTCTGTGAGGTTAGGTCTCTGACCCGGGGGAAGAAACTTGGCTGGGCATAGCAAAATCTAGATTGTAGTTTGGGTTTTGTCCTCTGGCATAAGAGAAGGGGCTCTATAGAAAGACATCAGCTGTCATATGAGCCTGTCTGGCTGGGTAAGCCCATCCTCGTGCTTCACTGTTGTCAAAAGCCCAGACTACAGACACCTCTGAGAAGGGAGTCAGCCTCAATCCTCGGGCTGGCAGGTTAGAAACAGTCCATCGGCCACCAGGACATCATCCCAGCGTTCAGTACCACTTTGCCTACTGAAGTCTGTGAGACTTTTCTAACAGTCCTCACCCCTCCTTTCTACCAAATTCCTTTCCCTTCTATTCTACCTTCCTGAATCTTTCTCTTGGCAGAGCTCCCTGTTTATCCCTGCAGGTTGTCTGGCTTGTCATGATGACATACCGGCCATCAAAGAGTGACTCTACTCCATTGTTGAGTAGGGGAGAGAGAGGATGAAGTGTGGGCTCAGAATCCTGGGGTTTGTTTCTCACACCACACTGACCACCTTAAGCTTCTGAACTCCCCGGACCCACACACATTTCTGGGGTGTGCACACTGGTTTGCAGGTTACCCAAGAGCAGATAAATAACTTGATCTATTACTTTCCAGAAACAGGCTGCCACAGCTCTGCAGCTGACCTCACTAGGCTTTCGCTGGGACGAAAGGACCCCTTGTTGACAACTCACATTTGTCGTGGTTAACTTAAATAACGGCAGCTGTTTTCTGGGTGTAAGCGTCTGCTACAGAGAAACTGATGCAAAGGGAGTATCTGCACAGGAGAAGCCCTTAAGCGTCTATGTGCTCGGACAGGTAGAGCTCAGCAAGCTTTGAACGGGAAAGCTTCCTGGAGACACGTCAGTATCAGCTACGGTGCCAGGAGTGACGTATTACCGAGGCAGAACTACAAGCACTCATTCCCTCCTACGCTGTACTGTGTGTGAACATTTGCCATTGTAATTTCTCTATAATGAGATGGAACAGGCTACAAAAATCAGTCTTCCGAAGAGTAAGAACACCGCGTTTCTAGACGGATGAGCGTTCCCCAGGAATAAGGAGCGTGTAAACCATAAGCCTGTGCTTTGATCTTGGGCAGAAAAGTATGAATTTATGTCAAGAAGCGTCAGGAGCCCAGAAAGAAAGACCCCCAAGTCACTAATTTCTGTAGCTTTCCCCAACCTCCACCTTGTATCAGAACTAATCCTTCAAGGCATTCCTCCACTCGGCCTCTTGGGAGTATTACTGTCTGCCCAGGCACAAGGCGTTCTTTCTCTATTGTGAGTGGCGCACACTCAGTACATGAGGCTCAAGTGAGACTGCTCCCACACCCTCTCTTCAACAATGCCTGGCTGAAGCTAATCGCCATCAATCATACAACTTTAGCTGCGGTGGGAGGGGGGAGATGGTTCTTTTCTGCTGAGTTAGCAGAGCTGGCAGGAGCTGAGCTAAAGTCAGAAAACACTGCAGCCACCGGGACTGCAGCCAGCACAGAGAATGGAGCTGGAAGGGCCAAGTTTTGATGACATTCCTTAAGCCCCTGGGTTGGCCATCTGTATTTGGACTTCTTGGGTATAGGACTAACACATCACTCCCACCCTGGTTTGCCTAAGCCAGGGTGGATGATTTCTGATAAGCCCATTTTGTATCTCGCTGCACGATACGCGGTGTTTGCACACTTTTCCTCTCTTTCCATACAAGGTGACTTTCTTGGAGGCTTGTAGGAACTGAGTCTAGTTGTCTGCTTAGAAAAGGGCCTGGCACAGTGCCAGCAGAGTCCTCAACAGTGACTGCTTCCATAGCTGAGGACCGCTCTAAGCCTCTGCAGCAGTTCTCTCGCTCCAGGCCCCTTTATAAGAGTTCTATAAAGCTGGTCTTTAATACTGGCTGACCGTAAACATGGAGTCAGTGGTGCAGAGGAGCAACGCCTTACCAGGGTTATAGAGCCAGGCTCAGTATACAAACACAAGCGTAAAGTAATGGCTGCTGTAAAAAGGGAATCGCCAACTCTCATAATTTCGCCCTCTAGAAATTAGCTAGCAGAAATCCTGAGACTGGTTCAGATTTCCCTGCATACTTACTAATGTAGCAGCTGATGTATGTCCAGCACTTCCTGTGCATCCGGGACAGTGTGATGAGGTCTACACATTAACTCATTTTCAAGCTGCTAACCTCATCCACATTTTGTGAAGGAGGAACCAGACAGAACGTAAGCAAGAGGTGAAGGCCATGTTAATTGAACAGTGAACTGGGCTTTGAACTTGGGCCTTCCGACTCTGGGGTCTATGGTCTTACTGCAACAGCATCATTAGCAGGATACAGTGAAAGCAAAGAGCAGCACTCATCCCCGGAAGAAGAAAGGAAGGGCTGAGGAAGGAAACCAGACTGCTTCTTGGCCTGCAACGGGTATCAGCTCAGAGTAATTCTCATTCCGTGTATGATACAGATTTCCTCGAAGAACAGATAAAAACGTGTGAACTGGAGCTTTCAAATACTCTTGACCACATGTGATTCTGACAGTTGGCAGTCATTTGATATTCTATGCTTAAGTGGCCTCTCTTGGCACACTTGGTGGGCTCAACTGGGCTCATTGCCCCAGCACTGGTTCCAGCCGTCCACTACACGGCAGAATGTGGGTTGAAATGAGCCTCCAAACCTTGAATGTGGACTAGCCTGTGTCAATCCTCCAAAGCCCCATTACTGATTCTGGAGCTGGCAGTAACCCAGGCTTACCACAGTAAGGATGAGGTTTCCTGACCAGTGGCTGTAGTGTTTCATCTGAGTGATGCTTGGAGCTTCTGTTCACTAAATAAAGGTTTGTTCCTCAGCCCTTCAGGAAAGAGGAAGGCGTGGCCTTTCTGGCAAATACCAGCAACCATGCAGGAGGAACAAAGCAAAGTCAGTACACAGAAGCCGGTGAAACTAAGAGAATGGTAAAACAGAGGAAAGCTGCAGACTGAAGCCCCGCCTACCTTGTTACAGCTGCCTAGAAATCTCTTTATTGCTTAAGCCAGCTGGAATTGGGGCTTCTGGGAGCTTACTATTTCAGCTGTACCATATGGAAAATCAAAACTGATTGTACGAGAGAAGCTGAAAAAAGCAAGAACTCACTGGTAATACTGCAGGACTGGCTCTGTCTGGGCTTCATATGCCTTTAGTCTCTTGATCACCGTCTCTGGTTTGTCATCCTCGCGCTGAATCAGAGGCTCTCCTGTCAGGTCATCGATGCCCTAAGACCGTTGGAAGGACGTCAGCTCAGCAATACGGTATCTGAGCAGACACCCTCTGTATTCTAGCACATTACAAAAATAGGCTAACGTTTTAGTAAACAGGATCCAAACTAGAGGCAGAAGGTTGCAGCTGTGAGAAGCCCTGTACAGTTTGGATGTGGAAGCCCTTCCCTATCCTTGGGCCCAGGTCCTCAAGTGTTGGTTCCAAGGTGTGGGCTACTTGGAGGTGGGAGAAATTCCAGCTGTAAGCCAGTGTTGCAAATCCCCACTGCCTCTGCCCTTCACTCACACCCTGGCACGGAGTAAGAAAATCCATAGCTTTTTTTCGGTGTCAGGTTTCTCATTGCTGTAACTAACACCTAAGAAAAACAAGCAGAAGGGACGAACTGTTTATTTGGGCACATAGTTTCAGAGGGTTCAGATCTTGGCTGCTTGGGCTCATGAGCTGGACTTCAGAACATCACGGTCTGTGTCTCTGTGTGTCTATATGTGTGTATGTCTGCATACGCGTGTGTGCGTCTGTGTGTCTATATGTGTGTATGTCTGCATACACGTGTGTGCGTCTGTGTCTCTGTGTCTATATGTGTGTGTCTGCATATACGTGTGTGTATGTGTCTGTGTCTCTGTGTGTCTGCATATATGTGTGTGCATCTGTGTCTCTGTGTCTGCATATATGTGTGTGTCTCTTGTGTGTGTCTACATATATGTGTGTGTCTGTGTCTCTGTGTGTCTATATGTATGTATATCTGCATAAGTGTGTGTGTGTGTGTGTGTGTGTGTGTGTGTGTGTGTGTGTGTGTGGCAAGAGCGGGGAAGGGACACGAATCAGGCATAATCTGCGAGGCACTGCCCCTGTGACCTACTTGAGGTGTGCTCCACCTCAAAACTTACACCACCAGTTGGGGACCAAGCAGTCAACACAGTGAGCCTATAGGGGACGTTTCACAGTTAAAGGACTTCTGAGTGGGTAGCCAACCTACTGCAGAGGAACGCATCTTTACTACCAAGCTTGAGCGGACTAGACTCATCTAGAGATACCGAAGCAGTTGTCCTGGCCAGTCCAGGTTTACAGAGCTCTGCCTGCTAGGGTAGGAGAGCTTGGGGACATTCGGCTGTGTGTCAGCCCCCGCTGCGGTGACTCACCACAGTCTTGGGAGGGTTGAATTCAATGTTGTACACTCGGCCACTGGCAGCATGAATCCAGCGAGCAGTAAGGCGCTGTTTAATGACCTCGAAGGGCACGTTGAGGTTGATCACTGTGTCTATCTGGTAAGCTTTATCCAGGGCTTCTGCCTGTGGAAGTGTCCTTGGAAAACCTTTAGATGAGAAGGAAGGAGGGGGAAACAAGAAAGAAAAAGGACTAGTTTTAGGCAAATTGAATCCAAGGAATGAAACTAGGCAGGTGGACCAGAACTGTAACACAACTGTGATTGAATTTTGTGGTGTCTGCTTGACTGTGGCGTGCACGTTCTGAGTGTGGCTGTGAAGGTGTTTCTGTATTAACACAGCGCATTGCCCTTCCGGGGTGGGTAAGCCTCGGTGAAACAGCAGGAAGCTGGTGTAGATGAAAAGTAATGGAGAACTGGCTGTCTGCCACCGTGTTTACCAGCCACACTGGATTCGGCAGGTGTGGTGGCACGCCTGTAATCCCAGCACTTGGGGAGTGGAGGCAAGAGGATCTGGAGTTCAAAGTCTTGGCTACATGGACTCTGACTTAAAACAAACAAGGGCCTGGAGCGGTGGCTCAGTGGTTTAAAGCACTTGCTGCTGTTGTGAAGGACCCAGGTTCAGTCCCCAGCACCCATGTGGCAGCTCACAACCATCCATGACTCTAGCGTAGGGATTCGGATTTTAGTTTCTGGCCTCCATGGGCACCAGGCATACACATGGTACACATACATAACATGCAAGCAGAGCACTCTTAAATTATCTTAAATGAAACAAGTGTGAGTCACCATGGTTCTCTAAACAAAACAAAACAGAAATTTTGTTTAAAAAGGCACCAAGGCAAAAGACCTCCAAAGTAATAAAAAAATAAATAATAAAAAAACCCAACCAAACACAAAGTACCCTCATCCAGTGGCTCACACCGCCTGTAACTCCAGCTCCAAAGGATCTGACAGCTTCAAGCTAACACCACCACCACATACACACATTTTTAAAAATAAGACAGAAATGGAGAGAGGATGGTAGAGAATAAGGCTGAATTCTGAATTCAAGGCCAGTCTGGTCTTGCTAACCAGGGCTACACTGTGAGACTCTATCTAAAAAGGAAAGAAAGAGAAAAAAGATTTATCTGGAGAACATCATCATCTTCACTCAAAATCTCAGAAGGCTGTGTTTGGAATATGACAGAAAGCAAAACAGAGGAGCAAACCCTGACATAAAAAACTATTTTTGTAATCTGAACATCCCTGATGTAGAAATCTAGATCCAAAGATGTCAGAAAGTGTCCAATTTGGGAGTTAGGGTGTTCAGGAATGCTCAATGCTCAGCTGGTAGTCTACACAGCTGAAAGTACAAAAACTCTCAAATAGGAAACATGTGGCCTCAGGCATTTGAAAAATGGGATATGCAGCCAGTGCAGCTAAAATAGTTTAAACAATGTGGTTCAAAAATACAGAGAAAGCAACTAGAACTGATTATTGAGTCCCAGAATAAACACAAGTACATTGGGGAATTTGGAATAGTATTCTGATCCCAAGTGTTTTCCTTTACAATGTTATGGCGAGGAACATTCTGTCCAGAACACATGGGGAAGCTAAAACTGATGGAGATAATAAATTTCCCAAAGGTGACAAAGGCTAAAATGCATATGCAATGATTTGTTAGAGCTAAAAACACATCTTGCTAATGCTGAAACATGGAAAATTTTGCTTATGACTTAGTCCTTCCTCATACTGTGATAAAATAACTGTTGAGGAACCTGGATCGAGGGAAAACAGCCTCCAAAGAAAGCTAATGGCAAGAGGTTCAACCCGTAACACTTTATAAAGCCCCAAGCTGAAAAAAAAATAACAAGCATTTATTATAAAATTTATAATGAAGAAAATCATCCTGAAAGAAGCAATTATAATATCTTTAATGAGACTAATAGAGTATAACAGCTCATTCCACAGAAGGCTTTCAGACATCTGACATCCCTACGTTAAAGGTTTTATAGGGACCACTTCTCTCAACTGCCCTAATGCTCCTAAAAGAGATGCTGTTGTTATCTCCACTTTACAGATGAGGAAGCTGTTAGGCAGTGGCAGTCATGTGTGAACACAAGCCGTCTATCTAAGGTAACACCTGTACCTGTAACCAAGGAGCAGACACTGAAAAGAGTCTCAACAAAAATACTCCTCTATTGACGTGATTTTTATTTCAATGTCCACACTGCTGCTCTTGTGAAGGGCCCAGGATCAATTCCCATCACCCACACAGCACCCACAACCACCTGTAACTCTACTGCCAGGAGCTCAGACACCCTCTTCTGGCTTCCATGGGCACCGTACACATGGGGTGCACATACATGTTTGCAGGCAAAGCACTCTACACAGATTTTTAGATGTTTATCTTCAGTAACTTGGAATAAAACAACCACTGGGATAAAAGACCTGTCTCAAAATACTCAGTGACAAGGAAGAGACCTAAGGCTATGCTTTGCTATATCGTCCCAAACAGTGAGAACCTGGCTGCAATCCAAGTACTCTTCAAGTAAGGAATTAAAGTATAATATGTATGCTAAATGCAAGAAAATGCATCTTGTAGCCCACTGAGGCAAACCTGTCCATTGTAGTTTATTTCAGTTGAAGTGCAAATTTCGAAAGTTGGTTTATATGTGTATTAGCCAGGATTCTCTAGAGAGGAACAGACTTATAAATTATGTGGTTTTATTAGAACGGCTGTCCAGCTAGTCCAACAATGGTTGTCACCAACAGAAAGTCCGAGAATCCAGGCGTTGTTCAGTTCATGAGGCTGGGTGTCTTAGCTGGTCTTCAGTAGGCGCTAATGCCAGTGAAGGAATGGACTTGGCAGCAAGAACTACAGCAAGCAGGCAGAAAGAGGAAGCTTCCCTCTTGCATGGCCTCTATACAGGCTGCCAGCAGAGGGTGTGGCGCAGATTAAAGGGGAATCTTCCCATCTCAGAAGATCCAGTTTAAAAATGAGTCTTCACACTTCAAATGAATTAAGAAAAAAAAAATTCCTCACAGGCGTGCCCAGCCACTTGGGTTTTAGTTCATTCCAGGTGTCATCAAGTTGACAACCAAGAACAACCATCACAAAGCCACCCCTTGTCAACCTGACACAAAATTATATCTCTTTATTTCATGCTTAATTTCCAAATGTAAACAACCAGTCATAATAATGCCTACCTATCCCATGTACAATCACAAACACATTATATATTTAACCAGGTCATAACCACGCCTAACATAACTCTCCCTTGTACAACTGCAAACGTATACATTTACTATAGGTGACAATAGGAAGGACACTCTTTTAGTGTCTCCGAACTTAAATACGATAACCACTGATACTCTCTTAATTGATACCACATGAGAAAGAAATGGAGGAACGAGAACACAAATCTCTGTACAATCGCATTCTTAATAAAGTATGACAGAAACATTTATGTCAATTATAATACTCATGTCTGCAACTTAGTTGGTATTCATAACTACCTTTCTCTACCACCCAATCTGCATTTCCTCTGCCCTCAGCAAGCACCTCAGTGGGTCTTGGTTCTTTTCCTGGAGGAGTGACCCATACGTTCCTTCTTGAAGCGCCTGTGTCCTTTATTACAAGACATGGTAGCATCAAGAGATGCCCTAAAGGATCTCCTGCACCTACACATAATCCTTACTTTCATTGTGCAGAGGCAATCCAATTTCCCGTCGGTAATCTGGATCAATCACTCCTCCTAACACTGTTATTCCTTTCTTAGTCTGTTGGCTTAAGGGCATCAGAAGCCCCGAGTGGCCACAGGGAATCCTGAGCTTCCAGCTCGATGGAAAGTTTGTTGTATCTCCTTGCAGAAGTACCCCCAACCCTCTCTGGATCCAAAACTCCTAGGTCTCTGGAACTTAAGGTCATGGGAACAGGAAGCAAAATTTTCCTAGTGGGTCACTAGGGGTGACAGTGAGTAAAACTATTCCCTGTTCCCCTGTCTTAGTTTCTATTGCTGTGAGGAGACACCATGACCACAGCAACTCTTATAAAGGAAATCATTTAACAGTGTGGTTTATGGTTCAAAGCTTTAGTCCATTATCATGGTTGGACCTGCTGGCGTACAGGCAAACATGGTGCTGGAGAAGGAGCTGAGAATTTTACATCGTGACCTAAAGATAACAGGAAGTGATCTGTCTCACTGGGCATGACTTGAGCATATATGAAACCTCAGAGCTCACCTCCACAGTGACACACTTCCTCCAACAAGGCCACACCTCCTAATAGTACCACTCCCTTTGGGGGCCATATTCTTTCACCCCTTGATTCCTGGACTTGTAGATCCTGGCTATGGGAGAAACAGTACCATAGATTGGGCACTGATTCAAAGCATACACTACCTTCTGGAGAACCCTGCCCCAGCCCTCCAGAATGCCGCCACCTAAGTGGTGCACTATGTCTGCAAAGGCTATTCCATCTTTCTGTCAGGCCGGCTGATTCAATAGGGTAGGCCAGTGGATTCCATGATCATGGGCCACCGTCACACTTCTCTAGCTGTGAAGTGAGTTCCTTGGTCAGAAGCAACACTGTGTGCAATACCATGACAGTGGATCAGACATTCTGGAAGTCCATGGGTAGTGGCTTTGGCAGAAACATTACATGCAGGAAAGGCAAATCTATAACCAGAACAAATACCTGCTCCAGTACGAACAAAATGTTGTCCTTTCCACAAGGAAGTAGTTCAATGTAGTCAACCTGTCACCAGGTCTGGTCACCCCTGGGAATGGTGCCATATCTGGGACTCTGTTGATCTCTGCTGTTGGCAGATCTGGCCCTCAGTACCAGTTGTAGCCAGGGCAGTCTTGCTGAGTAGAAGTCCATGTTGTTGAGCCCATGCATAACCTTCAACTCTGCCACCATGGCCACTTTATGTGTCACTGGGCAATGACAGGGATGGTGGGGCCAAGAGGCTGACTGTCCACAGAAAGGGTCATCCTATATATTAAGTTACTGAGCTCCTCCTCTGCCGAAGTCATCTTTTGATGAGCATTTACATGGGACACCAATATCTTCACATCCTTCCCCCATTGGCAGAGATCTCTCCACATACGTCTTCCCCAGATGTTTTTCTCACCAGTTTTCCAATCACGCTCTTTTCGGGTCCCTGACCATCCAGCCAACCCATTGGCTACAGCCCATAAATCAGTGAACAGCCACATGTTTGGCCGGCCACCCTTGCCAAATAAAATGTATGACCATGTGCACTGCCCTAAGCTCTGCCCACTGTGAGGATTTCCCTTCGGCACTATCTTTCAAGGTTGTCCCAGAAAGGGGTTTTAAGAAGTGGTGCCGGGAGCCGGGAGGTGGTGGCGCACGCCTTTAATCCCAGCACTCAGGTGGCAGAGGCAGGCAGATCTCCCTGAGTTCGAGGCCAGCCTGGTCTACAAGAGCTAGTTCCAGGACAGGCACCAAAAACTCCAGAGAAACCCTGTCTCGAAAATCCAAAAAAAAAAAAAAAAAAAAAGAAGTGGTGCTGGTATAATGTGCAGAACCATCAGGAAACCAGGCCCTAGTCTTCTCCTCCTCAATCAATCAATAGGGAGCACCACATGAGGCTACAGGTGCATGCTTGGCAGCAGATGGCATTGTAATGGGAGTAGAAACCACAGGCAACTTCTCCATGTAACTTGCTTGTGCCTTCAGGACCTACTCAGGCCTGGTCACATATATACCACTTCCATTTGATAATGGATCGCTGCTATGTGCACCCTACTTTCTGACTTGGTGGGTCAATAACACCCAGCTCATGATGGGCAGCTCAGGTCAAATGGTAACTTGGTAGCCCAGTGTCAAATGTTCAATTTCCACTAAAGCCCAATAGCAGGCCAAGAGCTGTCTCTCAAAGGGAGAAGAGTTGCCTGCAAATGATGGTAGAACCTTGCTCCAAAATCCCAAAGGTATCTCCTGTGATTTATCTATAGGGCCACCTGCCAAAGGCTCCAAACAGCATCCCTATCTGCCACTGACACCTCAAGTACCATCAAGTCTGCTGGATCATATGATAAACCAGCCTGCACAGCAGCGTGAACCTGTTGAAGAGCCTTCTCCTGCTCCAGGGCCCACATAAAGCTAGCAGCTTTCTGAGTCACTTGGGATATGGGACCAGAGTAACACACCCAAGTGGGAAATGTGCTGTCTCCTGAATCCAAAAGGGCCCACCACTAAATGTTGTGCTTCTTTCTTGGTGGTGGGAGGGGCCAGGTGCAATAACTTATCCTTCACCTTAGAAGGAATATCTCTGCATGCCCTTACACCACTGGACTCATAAGAATTTCACTGAGGTAGAAGACCCTTGAATCTTGCTTGGATTTATTTCCCATCCCCTGGTATATACATATGTTGCCAATGAATTCAAAGTGGTTGCTACCTTCTGCTCAACTTGGTCCAATCAGCATAATGTCATCAATATAGCGTACCAGTGTGGAGACATATGATCAAGATACGTTCTAAGTTATAATACAGGGTTGGAGAGTTCATACACCCTTGAGGTAAACCTATAAAGACGTATACTGCTGGCCTCAGCAGATTTCTTCCAGGAGCCCTTATGAACAGGTATCAGGAAAAAGGCATTTGCTAGATCATGCCCTGTACCAAAAGATGTGTTGATCTGCTTAGGTAAGGACACCACATCTGGTACCACAGCTGCAGCTGGAGTCACTACTTGACTGAGTTTTTGATAGTCCACTGTCATTCTCCATGTCCATCTGTCTTCTGCCCTGGCCAGACAGAAGAGTTAAAGGGAGATGTGGTAGGAACCTCCATCCCTGCATCCGGCAAGTCCCTGGTGGTGGCACTAATCTCTGCCGTTCCTCCAGGGATGTGATGCTGTTTCTGATTCACAATTTCCCCTGGCAGAGTCAACTCTAAAGACTTCGTTTACCCTTTCCAACCAGAATATTTCTCAGTCCACAGGTGGGAACCAATGTGAGAATTCTGTTAACTTCTAAGTACTTATGTCCCAATTATATATTCTGGAACTGGGGAAATAACCACAGGATGAATTCAGGAACCCACTGGACCCACTGTGAGTTGGACATCAGTCAAAACTCAATTAATCATCTTACCTCCAGAAGCCCCTACTTTAACTGGAGTGCCACATGTTATCTGGGATCTCCCCAGAATCAGCGTTAATTCAGAACCTGACCATTTCCTTTCTCCCCATATACAGTTACCCTCGTAACAGACCTCAGGTCCCTCGGGGGGAAGAACTGGAGAAAGGTTAACAATAATCCTCTTACATGTTTTATCAAGGTCCTTCCTCAGGGGAACCTGGCCCATCCTTTCATTCAAGCAGTTCTGGGTCTGCAAACTGCCTCAAGTCTGGACATTGGTTCATGGGCCAAGATTCCCTTTTCCCACAATCTAATGGAGCCTCTCTTTCATTTGCTTGGGAACTTTTCCACTTATACAGATCAAACAAAAAGGCAGTAGGCTTCTTATCTATTTCATGCCTGGAAACACTGATCGATTAGCCAGTACCAAAGGTCCATATGAGTCGTGCCACCATAAAAATCACTTTGCCCATGCTGCCCACGACAGCTCAGGTCATTATGAACATTGCTTTGCCTATGCTCCCCATTATGATAACTGCTGTCGCCCTGCCTTTGGTGATTCAGTACTGCCACCTGGCCCCTGGTACTCTGGGGCCCAATTAAGCCCACTGCATTAATCCATCCAGCTGAGAAGCAGCGTCTCCAAAGGAAAGGGGTAACAACAAGGATCTTCAAATGTACTGGTGGTCCCCTCACCATCCTGTGTCTTACGGGAGTAATAATGACACACTCCAGGCCTGCCCATTGTGGGGAATTAGGTTTTACACAGTGTACCCACTCTTAACATTGCAATTTCCCTGAGCCCCAAAATCCGTTCATCAACACTAAGCCAAGGGACACCAAGCATCTCTAACTCCTTTTCAGTAGGCCATCTTTTCATACACTTCGGCCAACCATTCAAACAAACTTTTGGGACCCTTTTCGACTGTGTGAGCTTCCATATTTAACCTAGACTCTCCACACCGAGGGCCTATATCAATAAATGCAGCCAGTTCCTTCCACCATTATCCCACACCCTTAAAATCCATTCCCACACATATTCCCCAGACTTCTGCTTGAATGAACGAGCAGGTTCATTAAGCTCTTTAGTGGTGTACTGTACCTCCTCACAGACTCCACTTTCTATCTCCAGGAGCCTGCTTAGCCTGGAGTCTGCTCATCCGTCTAGAAGCAACTATTGGCAGAGCCTGAGGTGTCTTTCCTGGCATTTCCTTCAGAGAAAGTCACTGTTGGTTTAACAGACAGTGAAAGATTAATTTCCTCAGTGAAGAGCAGAAAAAGCCGTATTTCAGGGGGTGAGGGGTACATCTTCTGCTGAGGCAGAGTAGAGACTACTCCCTCAGGTAAGATAAACCCTTGAAAATGTGAGGGTTCAAAGTTCTCAGCCCCAATGGTCCTCCCACACATCCCCATCCCAAGTTACAGGATCCCATTCTTTGCCAAGTAATGCCCTTACTTTAACTGCTGACCCCCTCCACGGCTGGGACGTGAATTTTTGTAGTAATTCAGTCAGCCTTATGAGGGATTTGGTTTGATTTTCTGAAACTTGAGCTCTGTGGCTGCTGGAGAGAAGATTCTTTTCCAGGATACGTAGAAACCTTCAGGCTGTTTATACGTGTCTTGAGCTGATTTTATCACTGAGTTCCTTGTCCTTCACCATATTCTGGGATGCTGGAGGTTGGTTAATTTTATCATGGAACTCATTCTTCTCCTTTGTCAGTTTGTCCAGAGATGCCAGGAACAACCAACCAGCCTCATTATTTTTCTTATTTTTCCACAAATTGTCATAAGTTTAATACAGAGTCACCAAATCCATTGTCTCTCGCAGTTGGTGAACCAGGATAATCAAATGCATTTGTCTCCTTAAATTTGTTTGATTTGTTTTGTTTGGGGTATTTGTTTGTTTGTTTGTTTTGAGACAGGGTTTCTTTATGTAGCCCTGGCTGTCCTGGAACTCGCTCTGTAGACCAGGCTTGGTCTCAAACTCACAGAGATCCACCTGCTTCTGCCTCCTGAGTTCTGCACCATCATCGCCAAGCTAGTTTGTAAAATAAGGGCTTTCAGTGCTCTGAGAGCTTCTAGGGAAAGCGTCAGTAACTGGAAGGGCTTCAGCGGGTATTGGCAAATTGGAAAGCCTATTCAAGATATTTAAGAAAAATCATCCTTATACTTCTGTTGCTCTCGAACCGCTTCTGGTACCACAATCTGTATCTATATTAGTCAAGGTCCTCTAAAGGAACAGAACTTACAGAAAATATGTATATGGGATTTATTAGGATGGCTTACAGGCTGTGGTCCAGCTAGTCCGACAATGGCTGTTTACCAGCAGAAGGTCCAAGAATCTGCAGTTGTTCAGTTCATGAGGCTAGATGCCTCAGCTTGTCTTCAGTATATACCAGAATTGCAAAGAAATAGGCTCTAATGCTAGTACGGAGTGGACTTGCCAGCAGGAGAGTGAGAGCAAGCAGGCAAAGAGCCAAAGCTTCCTTCTTCCATGTCTTTTACACGGGCTGCCAGCAGAAGGCATGGCCCAGATTAAAGGTGGATCTTCCAACCTCAAAAGATCTGGATTAAAGGTGGGTCTTCCCATGTTAAATGATTTAAGAAAAAAAAAATCCCTCCCAGGTGTACACAGCTGCTTGGGTTTCAGTTAATTCCAAATGTAGTCAAGTTGACAACCAAGAATAGCCACCACAGCGTGTATCCATGTGGATGTTACAGTTTGGATAATAAGTTGTATCCCTCAAAAGCTTATGTGTGAAAGTCTTGGTCCCCAGTTGGCAGATTCAGTCACTGGGAGATGGCTGTGCTCCATCCATGAATTAATCCACGGGCACAGCCAATGACACTGTGAAGAGCACAGCCTCAATTCAGCCACGCTTTCAACACGGCCCCAGAACAACTGGCCAGCGGCATGGACTGAAACCTCCGAAACCAGAAGCCCAAATAAATGTGGATTTTATTTTTTTATTACTGGAGAGAATGTCTGTTTGAATTAAAGAGAGACAATTAAATATAGTTGCTATGGGAGGGTATGATCATTGAGGACTCTTGTTTCTCTTATCCATTGAGGACTCTGTTTCTCTTATCCATTTTTATCTGCTTTATTTCTAAAGGAAAAGGCATTGCTACAGTACAACAGTAAAGATATAAAAACCAAATATTCCACATCCCAGGCCCTTCTGCTGTTGCCCTGCCTTGAGCCTAATCCCAAGATACTCCACTGAAGGCCACGGGCAGGTATCTTGGGAAATTTGCCACTTCCCTGTGCTGGGTAGCATCTACACTCAACCTTCACGTACCCCATTCCTTCAGCTAGAGACCCACATAGGTTGCCTGTCGACAGTACTTCTAAATCCCAGCATCTCACGGAAGCAAGACATCATGAATCCTGAGAATAAAATGTTGACTCAAGTATCCATATTTTCTGTCAGAAAAGGAAGCAAGCATCTGCCTGCTCTTCACGTGACTCTCTACTCACTTTCCTACGAGAATATATACTGTCCATGAAGGCAAGGATTCTGTTCTTGTTTAGGTTCAGTGCCTAGAACAGCTTTGTGTACCTAGAAGGCACTCAGTCAACATTTATGTCATTGATAAATATACACAGCCTGATATACAGAGCCACTGGTCTTCAGCATGGTGGCCACACACCACAGACCTTCTATACATGTTTCAAAAAATTTTAAGTCCTCAAGCTTCTGGGCACATATTGACAGACAAATAGACAAGTATAAGTTGTTGGGTTTTTTTCTTGATACTAATAAACCAGAGTAAGGAATTCTGTTCCGCCTCTCCCTTTGTTCATTCTCTACCTCACCTTTCTGAGTCTTCTAGAACCTTTTTACAGTTAGGGATTAGGACACTTTCTCTGGCTGCTAGCAAGCTGGGCGACAGCAAGCTGGGCTGCAGGGCTCAGTGAGCAGCACTGAGGACTTAGGTGTGAAGGTGGAGAACAGGTTAAGTAGAAGAGAAGTTAGCATATCCCTTCCAAGATAGCATTAGAACTTGGATCTTGAAGGCAAGTGTCCCATGTTTTAAGGCCTGTCTTGTGTGTCGTGTCCTGTAAGCAGTATAAACAAGCCACCCTGCCCTGAGACTCTGCCAGGGCTCTGGCTGGGAAAAGTCTACAGTGTAATAGAAACCGCTCTTCAGTCTAACTGGCTTTCGTGCAGAGCCTTAGCACAAAATATTCTCATCTGGGTATGGTGCTGCATACCTGGAACTGTGAGGCAGGAGGCTCACAAGCTCAAGGCCAGCCTGGGGTACATCATAAGACCTTGTCTCAAAAAGCCAAACAACAGAAGTTTAAGAAGTCAGAGGATATTCTTTAGCGTGGGGAAGGAACTTAAAGCTGCATCGAAAGCGGACTAGAAACCATGCTGCCCACACCCTCTTTCCTTTCAAATAAAGAACCAGACCCTGGGCTTGGGATATAGCTCAGCTGGTAGCATGCCCACCTAGCATGCCGGCAGCCCTGAGTTCGATCACCGCCACATACATAAGCTTGACCACCCATTCCTGTAACCCTAGCACCTGGGAGGCAAAGACAAGAGGATCAAAAGTTGTAGTTCATCCTTAGCTACATAGAAAACTAGAGACCAGTGAGGGATACATAAGACCTTGTCTCAAAACAAGTTAATCAGTTCACTAATTAAATTTTAAAATTAGACTCAAAGGTGACTGACTGCCCTCTCGATGACGGTCCCTAGTCCCAGATGCTCATTCTGCCGGAACTCATTACTTCAGGCAGCAGAGATACTCTGGGCCCTGCATATTTGCACTTACCGTCCAATAGCCAGCTACACTGGGTGAGGTTTTTCAGCTCGTGAAGGGCCAGCCGCGTCATGACATCATCTGGGATGAGCTTCCCTTGGTCAATGAAAGTCTTGGCCAACACACCAATTTCTACAGCAGAGGGAAAAGCCAGTAAGTGTATTTGCTTTATCCTATTCCAGATCTCAGGAATTCGTTTTCTACAGGATACTTCTAGACATAAGGCCCGTGAGACAGTGCATTATCAACAGCTTCTCTGCGCCAAGCAGAGGTTATGCTTTACACATTGGCACACACCTGTAGTGCCAACAGGAAGGGTGCCGAGTTCAAGGCCAGCCCCAGGTACATATGCGGGCTTAAAGCCAGTTTGTGCTACAGAGTGCCCTGTCTCAAAACAAGCAAACCAAAGGGAAGCGAAGACATTGGGATTGCCCCAAGTTCAGCCCCAACCTAGTCTGTCAAAGAGGATGGTAGCTCAGTCAGTAAATGTTCCCTTGGAATCGTGAGGACCTCAGTTCAGTCACCAGAATGTGCATAAAACACAAAGCTGCTGTGAGCTTGGAATATGGCAGGGAGGTGGCAGAAACAGGAGGCTTCCTGGGTCTGCTGGCCAGAGAGCTACTGTACTTGGCAGGTTCCAGGCTAGTGAGAGGCCTTGTCCCACAGAAAAAAGGTGGACAATGCCTAACCCATGAATTCTAACCAAGTTTATCATTACTAAACAAGCTGCCATCAGACAAGCAAACCACCAAGTTTACAAAGTCCAGAAGAAGACCTGGGTTCTGCGAGAGTGTTTGCCAAACTCACTAAAGTAGTTTTTGGAGGGGCTGGAAGTGTGGATCAGAGCACTTGTTGGTCTTTCAAAGTACCTGAGTTTAGTTCCCAGCCACTATACTGAGTGGCTAAAAAAACACCTCTAACTCTGGCTCCAGGGGATTCAACGCCCTCTTCTGGCCTCCATTGGCACTGCATGAGCATGTACATACATACACACACACACACACACTCTCTCTCTCTCTCTCTCTAATAAAAACAAAACAATGTTTAAAAGTAACTAAATAAAATAGCCATTGCAAAGTCCCATGTAGTTAATATATGTAGACTTCATTTTTTCTTTTGACCACTTCTTTTTTAAAAATCATGTGTGAGGGTGTTTTTGTCTACATGTATGTCTGGTTCCCAAAGAGGCCAGAAGAAGGCATCAGATCCCCCGGGAGTGGAGTTAAAGATGGTTTTGAGCTGCCACGTGGGTGCTGGGAATCAAACCTGGTCCTCTGGTAGCGCAGCAGTTCTCTTACTGACTGAGCCGTCTCTCCAGCCCCTGAATGGTCTTCTCACTCTTATTCTACCCTACATAGTTAAAACTTTCAGGCATTGAATATTTCACAAGAACTACATTTTAAAACAAAACACTGAACACCAAAATCTCCCTCAGCCATCGTTCCTCCCTCCAGCTACTCTGCCCTCGCCCCTCTCCAGCTAAACAGCTTGAAAGGCTTCCTCTTCCAGACCTGTCTCCTGCTCCCTCCTCGTCCAGTTCCACGGGTCTGGCAGTGGCACGTGGCTTGCCGAGCATGCACATCTTTGTGGTCTGCCTTGACCCTTCCTCTTCCCTTCCCCACTTGCCCTCTTCCCTCCGGGCACATCCCTACTGGGAGAGTAACAAACCCAGCCCTCCTAGCTTCGGCAGAAGCTTCTTGCTCCTTCTTTTGATAGATCATCGGACTCACCACCAAGTTTTGGATGTGGCTTATCCAAAATAAGCAAATCAGAAGATAAAGATATGTGTTAGGGTGGCCAGACACTCATGAGCCAGAACTTGTTATAAAGTCTGCTGCCCAGAGAAACACTGTTGAGAGGAGACAGAATCTTTGAAAGGCGTTTGGGTCCGGAGTCCACCCTCATGAAGAGATGACGATGCTGGGCGAGTTCTCTGGGAGTGGGTCCTGGGCAAGTGTTCACTGTGGTTTCCGTCCCAAATCCATAACTGAAACCCTAACCTAAACCCTACTGTGACTATATTTACACCATATTTATCTTTAAGATGGTAATTAAGGTTGAATGAGGTCATAGGGGTTGGGCCTCAACTGTAAACACTGAGGGGGAGACAGCAGGAGTGTCTGGGCACAGAAGAAAGGCCACAAAGTGAGAAGGCTGGTTACCTGCCAGAGAGTCAAGCCTCACCGGAAACCAACTCTTTTAGAGTCTTGATCTTGGACCTCTAGGCTCCAAGAACAGTTCTGCCATCTGAGCCACCAGTCTGTGGTGTGCTATTATGGCAGCCTCTGTGACTAATACACACATTTGTATGCCCGCCTGACCCCAAACCCACACCCTGGCTGTGAGCACCTTCAGTGACATAAATCCCCACACTCCGTACACATGCCTAATGGACCCGCAGCTCACTGGGTCAGTATGTGGGCACAGATAAGGGTGAGGATTCTTTTTTTTTTTTAAGTATTTCTTTTTTTTAATAGTTTATTTAACTTTATTTTATGTGCACTGGTGTGAAGGTGTAAGATCCCCTGCAACTGGATCTTCAGACAGTTGTGAGCTGCTATGTGGGTGCTGGGAATTGAACCCGGATCCTCTGGAAGAGCAGCAGTCAGTGTTCTTAACTACTGAGTCACCTCTCCAGCCCCAAGGGGGTGAGGATTCTTCTGAGTTCCTCGCTATATTGTTTTATTAAATAATTAATCTATGAATTCAGGCAGTGTGTTGTGGGGAACAAATGAGAACAAAATACAATAACACATACACATGAGAGCACCAAGAGAAAACCCTTTGTTTTGTATACGAAAAATGAAAAAAAAAAACCAACAATTGAGCAGTTTACAATCCTAAACCAATTAAGATTGCTCTGAATTACTTAGATACAAAATAATGGGGAAAAGGAAGCTAATTCAAATATCAACTAAACAAAACATAAAACATTCATATAATACAATAAAAAGTAACCAAGTCCTAATATTACAGCATGTGGGATCTTTAAAAGCCCAAGTCAAGCCGGGCAGTGGTAGCACACGCCTTTAATCCCAGCACTCGGGAGGCAGAGGCAGGCGGATCTCTGTGAGCTGGAGGCCAGCCTGGCAGCTTGGTCTACAAGAGCTAGTTCCAGGACAGGCTCCAAAGCTACACAGAGAAACCCTGTCTTAAAAAAAAAAAGCCCAGGTCAAGCTGGGCACAGTGTACCCCAAGTTTCAGCTACCCAGGAGGCTGAGATAAGAAGGTCACTTGAGCACGCAGTTCATACATCTAGCCTGGGCAACCCAGTGAGACAGTCTCAAGACAGCAGGCATGGCTCAGAGGTCAAAGAAGCTTGCCGCTGAGCCTTACACCGTGAGCTGGATTCCTGGACCCACATGACAGAGAGTGACAGTCCACCCACCCCCATGTTGTCCTCTGACCTCCACATACATACCATGGCACACATATACACAAGTACACTACATTCTAAGTAAAATAAATACAATTAAGAAAAATAATACGCTAAGTAAAAGAAGCCATAAAGAAAAGCCCACAGACACCATTTCATTTCTGGGACGTGTCCCAAACATGAGATTTGCAAGTTGTGTTGCCAGAAGCTTGGGTGGGGTGGGTGGGGATGGGAGTGACTCATAGATATAAGGTTTTTTTGTGGGTAATAAAAATGTTCTGAAACCTGTTGTGGTGACAGCCGACTCTATGACATGCTAAGGGCACTGGATTTTATATGCACACGTTTTAAATGTTGAAGTTACATGGCAGTGATACATACATACACTTTAAATGCCGAAGTTGGGTGGCAGTGAATCAGCTCAATGAGGCAATGCTGGGGTGGGGGGATATGAAACACTCCTGGAAAGCAGACTGTTGCCTGCTGAAGGCCCTATACATTATGGACCTACGCTCCCACTCACAGAAAGCAAAAACACTAACGAAGACAGGTTAGCGTCAAGTTGCGTGTGCATGAAATACCTTACAAGGCTCTCATCACTAAATACTCGTTTAGACGGTTTTTGTTTTGTTTTGGAATGCCAAACCATGTAAATGTATTTATTACAAATTACCATTATAAAGATAGCATGTTGTACCATCAATCTAAGTCTCGTTAGACACAGTATGCTTCAAGGGTCTACACAATGATGCTTGGCCATGTGGACCCTTGGGGTCCTGAGATTATCTACTGAGTTAGAGTCTCCCAACATACAGATGACAGCAAATGAGGTTTAAAGCAAACATCTCTAGTCTGGCACCAGAGATGAAGCACCCATCAGTGAGCCAGGCCAGACTCTGCCACTCACACAATGTCTTTCCTTACAATGCCTGCCACATCTGAATCATTACTGTTTCCTTTAAGCCACATACTTTTTAAATCGGCTAAAATGTTCACAGTAATAAACTCTTTTTTGCAAATACACCTTGAAATAAATAAATAAGTCTATCTAAAATTACTTCATGAACCTCAATTTGGGAAGGACTGCATTGTGGGCCTGGGTTTCCACCCTGGGACCCCAGAAAAGGCTGCTTATTTTCATTTGAGGTTAGTTCATGAATAGGAATCTCACCCTTGTCTTGGCCCTGTACTAATGGATTCCGTATCCTAGCAACCTGAATATGTGGTGCTGCCCAGGTGAGTACAGAAAGGCTGTTTATCACTGAGGGAATTCTTCAACCTCTGTGGCACTCAGAAAAGGAATGAGAGGATTACAGCAATGGTGTAAGTCCGCTGTCCTGACTGACGCGCTAGGGTCTCTCCGGGTCACCTCGTGTCTCTGGAGCCGTTACTGTCTCTCTTGAGCCGTTTTTCTCACATGCACCTTTTGTTTTAATCAACACTATCCCCAGCGTGTATTTAAATCAAACAGAGCCGAGGAAGGTGTCTAGGTAAGGGTGAAGCGATTACTTCTGGAAGGACCAGATCCTCCCACCGCCACCAAATGCATTTCAGATTATAGAGTTGGATGTTACAAAGCAGCACTTCTGTGAAATGATGGTGAGTTCCTAGAAATGCCACCCTGGGAATTTACTCAAAGGAAAGTAAGCAAAGTTGCAGCCAGCTGTTCAGGTACCTAGCGGTATTTATTACATCAGAAAATGGCTAACAACACAGATGTCCAGTCAACAGGGGTCTGAAGACCCAGCTCCGGGGCACAGTGCTGGTTTAACATGCAGATTCAGTCTCCG
>PVIU01000267.1:235370-268725 GCA_004026605.1 Ondatra zibethicus
AAAAAAAAAAAAAAAAAAAAAAAAAAAAAAAAAAAAAAAAAAAAAAAAAAAAAAAATTCAATAGCTAATAACAGGGGCAAAGTTTAAATTAATTGTGCAATCTTCCTGAAATTAAATCTGAGACTTGATACTGTATAAACATGCTCACAACAAATGAGAATACAAAGCATCTAATAACAACTGTCCAGCTGCACACAAATATAAAAAGAAGGGGAACACAAGAACACACCACAGGGCCCATCAATCACGTTCCTGGGGAGGCCAACATACAGGATGTCAGTTTTCCTCTTCTGAATTCTCAGGCCCTTTCTTACATTTATTTTTTTTTTTAAAGATGACTTCTCTTTTGGTTGTGTCTGTGGGAAATATTCAATCCTTTCACAAATATTTATTGGAAATATATCCTCAGTCCTGACCTACGGAACCTGCTGGATACCATTCAGTGAATGCTCTGTATAACGAAGTATTAACTGTTAACATCTGTGAAAACAATCTCATGACACCTCCCAAGCTCAGTCTTCTCTTCTTGCTATGGAGTTGCCCATACTTCTTTGCAGAGCAGTGGCCCTGCCAGCTCTGGATTTCAGGCATCAGCTAGATGAACCAGACTCTGGGAAACCATCCGAGGGGCCTGACCCGGGCTTCCCTCTGAGATCTGTAACTTTCCCCCAGCTGAACAGAGACCAACCCTGTGTGTACCTTGAACTTTGACCTGCAAAGACTTCTCTTACAAACCTTAGTTCTTCCAGGTGACTCTGGTGAGTCTACAATCCCCACACTCTCATGAAATTGAAGCAGGAGGATTGCTACAAGTTCAAACCAGCCAGAGCTACTGTATGGGACACTGTCAAAAAAAAAAAAAAACCCACCTACTTCTGATAATGAATCTTCGAGGTTTTAAGAAGGTATTTGTCCTTCTGTGTCTTTAAAAAAAAAACAAAACTGCCCATTAAAACTACGGAATGAGGTGCTGAACATATTTGTGACCTCCTCCCACGTTACAGAGTCGCAATACCTGACTCTTACAGGTATCAAAGTGAAGCAAGGAATGTTGTTTCTTTATTCAAATACCCTTTCATATTATATATGTGTGTGTATACATACATATACTACAAAATATATATACATTATATATGTATTATATTACATATTATTATAATGTATGTATATATTTTTTATTTACTTTTATGTGCATTGGTGTTCTGCCTGCATGTATGTCTCTGTGACGATGTCAGATCTTGGAGTTAGACAGTTGTGGGCTGTCATGTGGGTGCTGGGAACTGAACCCAGGTCCACTGGAAGAACACCCAATGTTCTTAACTGCTGAGCCATCTCTCCAGCCCTCAAATTCCCTTTCATTTACTCTTAAAATGGTCTGTTTTCTCCTGGTCGGTGAGCATCTTTGCCACACAGTCAGGTGAGCGCTGAGTCAGCCTGCAGATCATCCCCAAAGCCTTCTTCTGTACTTTTCTGTACAAAGGACTCAGGACTGTTTGCCCTAAATAAAACTGCAATCTGTTGCACTAAGAACATTTAGCAAGAGTCAAACAACCTTTTGATAAAGTTTAATTAACTGCAACCTTTATTATTTGTTAAGGTCAACATTAGAAGAGAGTGGAAACACACTCCAGGGGTGCTGAGGAGTCAACCAAAGAATCTGAAAACAGGGGGTGATTTTTTTCTCCCCTAGTTGAATGTCGGTGTCTTTTAAACAAAAACAACAACAAAAAGCTGCCTTTCCAGGAAATGAGTTACAGACCCATCAGGAGGGAGGGGATAGCTTAAGTAAATTGTGGTAGATTCAGCAAATCTACCATGGCTAACAAACGTGGCTAAACAAACAGGATAATGGACATATGGGGCGTTGGACTAGATCAGAGTGTGAAACCACGGAGGCTGAGTAAATCTGTGATAACATGATACACAGAGGATACACACATGCGCTTGTACATAAAGAGACACTTCCAGAAGGAAATGCATTGTTTCTCTCTGAAGAACAGGGTAGGGTCAGGACTCAGAGAAGCTTTGCTTTTTACTTTCTTCCTTTCTGTCTCCCCTTCCCTCCAGGACCTTTACTTAACTTCTTCCATTTTTTTCTTTCACCTTGAACAGGTACTATTTCTATGTAAATAAGTTCAAATGAATTTCAAAATAGGCACTAGTTTGGAATTGAAGGTCAACGCTATTGTGAAGAAAACCTCTGGAGTTAACTTTTAAAAACAGCCTGCAGCAGTTAATTGGCTGGAATTTGTAATCCCAGCACTCACTAGAGAGGCTGAGGCAGGAGGATCTCAAGTTTAAGTTAAAGTTGAACTTGGCTACATCAAATGACGTCTCAAAAAAATTAAAATGCGTTAAAATAGAATTTACCACAAACCCATCCATTGTAAAGAGTAGTTTGTTGACTACATTTGTGCTGAGTTAGAAGAATTTGGCAAGGGAAACACAACAATTGTTTATGTAACCATGGACCGGGATAACCTAAGAAATGTCTGGGGGCATCAAAATCTAAGCCAATTTTGTGACTGCTAAGAGAATAAGTAATACTTGACCTTGAAGAGAGAAAGGTCAGAAGTACAAGACCCACGGAGTTTACCAAGGGCGGGAGGTGAGGGGGGGTAGAAAAGAAAGCTAACCCTGACAGAGGGAGGCGAAGCCTGCCTTCCGTGTACAGGAACACGTGGAGAACGGGGGTCCTCAGGCTGGACCCCTGCAGTTGCTGCCAGCCGGGTCGGATGTGTGCCTCGAACAAAGCCGAAAGCTTTCCTTCGGTCTTTGAACTTCCTAGTCCACCCCCGTCCCCGCAATGTATCCGAAGCTGCCCACGGAGGTCAGAGGCTCTTACCCCAGGCGAGGTCGGGGGCTCTGCACCCGCATCGCAGGACCCTCGACCCCTGCCCGCAAAGCCCCTCCGGGACGATCGCACGCTGCCAGCCCTCAGTCTCAGCTCCCACCTGTGCCCTGCAGCATGTTCTGGCGGAGAAGGTCCCCGCTGGAGAGGTGTTTCAGCTCGAAATGTTTGGTGATGCGCGACGACACGGTGCCCTTGCCGGAGCCCGGGGCCCCCATGATCACGGCGCGCAGCAGCCTCCCCGATGCCCCCATGGTGACGGACGGTGAACCGAGCTGCGCAGACGCCGAGCAGCGGCCTGGCCTGCGCGCTCACAGGCTCAGCGGCCCCAGCGAGCTGGCAGCTGCGAGCGGGCGGTGGCCAGGGCGCCCGGCTCTCCCGGAAGTGAACGCTGGCCACCGGAGCCGCCCCGCCTGCTGCTGCACCGCCCCTTGCGCCCCTGCACCCCACTCCCCTCGGCTCCACCCCACGCCTCTCGGGCCAGAGCCCTCTTGCCCTGTGCTGCCTGGTCCCAACCTGTAGGCTGCGCCTGACTGCATTCTCCCCAGTGAGCAACTTCTGAGTGCCCTCCCGTGCCGGCGCCACTTCTAATTCTAGTCTCCCCTTGGCACCTCTGGGTGGCTGGATTTCATTTTCTCTGTGTGCATTTTTTTAACCCTTAGTCAGGCCGTGCCCTGCTCAGTCCCAACAGGAAGCAAGGTGCCCCGTTTTGTATCTCCTCTGCTCCCCTGGCTTCCTAGAACCGCTCCCCCACACACCTTTTTGTGACAGTCCTCCCTCACCTCCACCCTCTCTTCACCCTACTTCTTCCTCCTCCCAGAGGTGACCTTGAACCCTTGTCCTCAGCAAGCAAAGTACGGGTGGTGAAAGGTGTGTCTTATCTCCCAGAACCACTTTCAGAATCAAAAGTAACTGCTACACACGGTTACTTCGCAGAGGTCAAAAGTATTAGTTCCTTCAGAAGAGTATTCATTTCAGGAGTGTTTACCCAGTACCTATTGTTTGCCACCGTTCTTAAGGGCCTCCCAGAAAGCTGTGTTGAACAAAACTGAGTTTCCGCTGCTGGTGTTTTTAAAACCCCAGTGGCCAAGCAAATGAGTGAGACCACTGAAAACAGTGCAGTGGAGGGAAACAAAACAAAACAAAAAACAACAGGTGGTGGTGGCACTAGTCTTTAATTCCTAGGGAGGCAGATGCGGAGGCAGGCAGATCTCTGTGAGTTCGAGGCCAGCTTGGTCTACAGCGGTCCGGGACAGCCAGGACAACACAATGAAACCTTGTCATAAAAACAGCAAAAACCAAACCAAAGAACAACAACAAAACGAACAGAAGGTGTAGGCGGGCAGGAGAGCAGGAGGGAGCTGTTTCTGAACAAGTAGCAGCGAATATATATAAACAGATTCCATCGCACAGGGAGAGTGACACAGGCCTGGCCAGGCCCAAGGGCTCAGTCTGGCATGCTCCAGGCAGAGGCAGAAGAGAAGGAACTGAGTAGTATTTCATCTATAAAATGGACACAGATTAGTGTGGAGTAGTCAAAATGTGTATGAGTTGCCTGTGCAATGCCAGGTACCCAGCAAGTGCTCAGTGAAGGTTGCCCACTGTCCATGTGGTATGGTTTCTTTATGCGGGGCACAGGGGAGACAGAAAGGAGTCTCTAAAAGGAAACTGTGTCCCCCTCAGAGGCTGCCAAATGACTGGTTCAAAACTACTTGCAGTTTCCAAGTAGAAATTACTTCCGGAGAAAAAAAGTGGCAAGGGAGGTTTACTTGCTCAGAGAGAGGACATGATATGGGGGCAAGGGGAGGCAGGCAGCCCTGCACTTCAAAGAGAATGAGCAGCTTCTTCCCCAGTTATTACTGCACCAGAAAGAACAAAGATAAATAAACAGCCAGTGCCTGTGTGTGGGGTTAGGAAAGGAGCTTGCGAGCAGCCCAAGGAAAGCAAAGGAAGGGAGTGGGGAATAACAGGCAAGAACGGAAAGGTCTGGGCAAGAGCAGGTTATGCAACACCAGACCCAGAAAACCTGACGATGGAGAAAAGCATTTCTAATCGCCAAAGTTGGGAACATTTGTGGTTTCAGCCCTCGGAGACACTTGAAAATAAATCTTTGGAAATTTGGGTTATAAGGGGAAAAATGTTCAAATAAACAGGGTGGAACAGCCAAGGGTCACCCAGCACCACAACGAACACACAAACCTGAACAAAAGTCATACTTTACTTCTTCTCTTGGAGCTAGCGTTCTGCTGGGGGTAGAAGATGGAAGCAGACACGGGACGATATAAAATGTCAGATTTTTAGAGATGTAGAGCAGAGTCTGTGCTCACGTTAACAGGGGCCACAGAAGCCTGCCAGTTCGGGCTTCACTCAAGGCTGTTGATTACAGAAGAGTAAGAGGCTGCCAAACTGGGAAGTCTCCTGGCAACCAGGCACAGGGTAGTCATTTCGCCACACACAGGCATTTATTTATGTGAGTCTTTGTCTCCCTGTTTAACTTGTACCACTGGTAATGAAAGAATTAAAAATTAATATGGGTCCTAATTTAACTTTTAAATCTAGCAAGGGAGCCCAAACCACATGTGGCCAAATGTTTATACAGATTCATTTGTATCGAAGAAAGCTCAGATGAGTGCCCTGTGTGTCAGAGGCATTCAATAAATGTCCGCTGATGAAATGCTAAGGGTTACTGTTTTGTCACATCAAGGACTGAAAGATTTTAAGGCTCTAGAATGTACAGAGTGGAGCAGGGACTATAGGTATGTGTCATAGGCTCAACTCTATGCCCCCAAATGTGGAGGTGTGGTTGGTACTGTGTCCCAGTACCTTAGAATGTGGCCTTTTTGGATAAGAGCTGTAAGGGAATAGTTAAGGAGATCACACCGGTGCTCAGTCATTTTCTTTATCAGATGCAATGTGGCAGCATGGGGTAATAGGCAGAGACTAGAGTTAGGGGCTGCAAGCCAAGGAGCACCAAAGAGCATTGGCAACACCAATGCCTACAGGAAGACATGGGACTGTTTTCTTAGAGGCCTTGCGAGAACTCCTAACCCCTGCAGATACTTTGCTTTTGGCTCAAGATCTCCCAAGCTGTGAGAGAAAGCATCCCTTTCCTTTAAGCTCCTCAGTTCCCGGCAATTTGCGAAGGCAAGCCTAGGAAATGGATCTGCTTGTTCCAGAAATACGAGCGCATTGTCCCAGTGTGAGTTAGGTGAGTGAGAATGGAGGATAGACAGGTTCAGTGTCTGGGAACACACAACTGAGACTGAAAAGAAGCTGGAAGAGACGGGTGTGTCTGGTACCTATTGTGGTGGGAGGCACCCCAGCCTTTGCAGGCTTAGCACAGCATGGTTTAATTTTTCACACTGGTTCCTCGGGACTTTCCCACTGGGCTGGAAAAGCCTGAAGAGGTAGGTGTTTGTCCATCTGCCGATCGGTTTCCCAATCTGCAGAGCCTATGGAGTCTGGGTTCTTGACAGGGGAATGTGTTGATGAAATCCTTCTTAAATCTCTTGCTGCCTCAGTCTTGTGATACCTCATTGGCCAAAGTAAGTCCCATGGCCAAGTCAGTTTGTGTGTGTGCGTGTGTTTGTGTATGAGCATGCACATGCAGAACAGAGACAGTTCATGAGAAAATAATCTGGCTCAGAGACTCTTTAATTATCTATTACAACTTAACCAATTATCTCAAAACTTAGTAACTTAGAACTTAAAACAATAATAGCTAACTGGGCAGTGGTGGGACATGCCTATAATCCCAGCACTTGGGAGGCAGAGGCAAGGGGATCTCCGAGTTTGAGGTCAGCCTGGTCTACAGAGGGAGTTCCATGACAGCCAGGACTATACAGAGAAATTCTGTCTCGGAAAGACTAAAAAAATAAAACAAAACAAAAAACACAGAAAACAAATAAACATCATCAACAACAACAAAAACCAATGATAATGATTGCCTCATAGTTACCATACATCAGGGATGCTAATACAGGCACTGCTCAGGCGCCTCTGGCTCAGGATCTCATAAAATGCTAGAGCAACGATACTGACTCGGGCTACCATCTTCTCCAACCACAACCTAGGAAGGATTCGCTTCCAAGCCCCCCGGTGTAGCTATTGGTAAATCTCAGGTTCTCGGTGACCAATGGCCAGAGAGAGGAGTTTCCATACTGTAAAAATGGGTGGGGATATAGCTCAGTGATAAAGAGCTTCCCTGATGAGGATAAGGACCTGGCCATGACTCCCAGCAACACAACAAACAAACACACAAACCTGAGCAAGGGAAGTACATTTTCTTGTTCTCTTGAGCTAACATTCCACTGGGGAGAGAAGATGGACACAAACCCAAAAATATATACAGTGGCAGGTGTTTTGAGATGCCACAAAGAAGACTATAGAAGGAAAGGGAGAGTAGAGTTAGGATAGAGCTGCAGCTGTTATATAAAGACAATAGGGCTGGGCAGTTGTGGCACGTGCCGTTAATCCCAGCTGTTGGGAGACAGTGGCTGGCAGATCTCTGTGAGTCCCAGCCCAGCCAGGACTACACAGTGAGATCCTGCCAGACAAGATGCACTCATGGGGCAATAATGGGATGATTGTTATGGGAGTAACCAACTACTTCCTGCTTGGGTCTGAGACCAACTCCATAAGAAGTAATTCATGCGTGGTACTATAAACCTGGTCAAAAGCCTATGGCTGGGGAGGTGATAGGCCCTACTGGAGAGGAAGCTACTGCTGTTGTTCTGATAAATGGACATGTCTTCAAACTGCCTTCTAAGTATGTTTGCACTCACAGATCAATGGTGCTCTCGACCTTGATCAAAGAGGCTTCTTTGTGACGTGGGCAACAGTTCATGCCAAGACTCATAACTACTTAACAGTGCTTGAGAAAAGGTGAGTTGAGTGTTCTGCTCTCAATGGGACATCTCTATCAGCCTCCCCAAGTCTCAAGAAACATGGTGGAAGAAAGAATGGAGGATGGGGAGGGGTGCTATGATGTGTCCTCTGGACATGAAATGACCACTGTACTCAAGAACTCATAGAAGCTGTGATTATTTGCACAAACTTGCAGAAGAATAAGCCAGCCAATGAGCATGAGCTGGGAGGAGGGGTCATAAATCTCCAACGCAACTAAGGAACTTTTGACAGTTAGTGGCATCTGAGGGAAGGAGTGTACTGGGCAAGGATGGAGGGTATTCTAGTAGGTTGTTCCTACTCTAGTGGATAACCCAACAGCCAAGTACATTTGGGCAGCACTGATCAGACTTAGTAGGTTATTTTGTTTTTTAAAGAAGACGTAAAAGTAGGAAGGGAACACGGTGGTGGTGGGAACCTGAAGGGGTGGGAAAGGTAGTTGTACTTGGATATGCTCAAGATTCATCATATACACTAATGACATCATCAAAACATAAATCTAAAATTTTTTTAAAAAGCAAACAAACAAACAGATCTGGTGGTACATGCTCATAACCTCACCACTGGGAAGGAGAAGCCTGGCATTGTCCCTGGAGCTTGCTGGTCAGTCAACCTGACTAGTTATACAGCTTCCTGTCCCCAAAATGAGGAGACAGACTCTGAGGCGTGACACCTGAAGTCGTCCTCTGCCTCCACCATGTACCTGCACACATGTCTATGAATACACACACACGGGGCGGGGGGAGACTAAAATACAGAAAATGCTTTCCTCTGGGGATAGAATTGAGGCAGTCTAGGAGCAGAGTACTGGGGGAGGAGAGAGAGGAAGAATGTACAGACCAAACCAGGGAAACAGAACAGAGGAGGCAAACCCCCAAAAGCTCAAGGGCTAACATTTTACATTTGCAAAAGCAACAGAAGGCAACCTAAGAAACAAGACAGTTTTGTCATGATGCCTATTTGAAAGGATAAATAAGGAAAAATATAGAGGCAATCCTAAACTATAAAAAAGTAAAAGGGAGTTATGAACATTAGAAATTCTACAAACTAAGGCAATATTGACACATCTGGCCCCATTTTGCTATAACATACTGCTTGAAACTAGGTTGTTGATAATGAGAAGGTGTTTGTCGTCTCACGGTTCTGGAGTTTGGGAGCTTCAAAAGCAAGATGTTAGCATCTGGCAAGTGCCTTCCTTTTATGCCTTGCTCTGGTAGAGGACTGACAGCCCACACACCACCTGCTCTTTTGTAAGGCTTTCAATTCGCCGAGAGAAGGGAGTCCCACAGCCGAACCGATTCCCAGCACCATCACAGCAGAAATTAAATTTCAACGTGAGTTCGGAAGGGAGAACTGTGCAGACCATAGAACTCCGCCCCTGCGCCCTTCTGAAAATGCATGTCCTTCTTAAATGCAAAACACATTCATCCCACCTAAGCAGCTTCAAAAGTCTTAACTCATTGCCACTTTGACTTTCCCTCCATCTTCAAACCTGTGAAATCAGACAAGTTAGATGCTTTCAAAGTGATGTGTTGAGACAGAAGTGAGTTAGACATTCTCATTTCAGAAAGAAAAACAGAAAGCAAGAAAGGGGTAACAGGTCCCAAGCAAACCCAAAGCCCCCCAGGGCAAGCCACATGAGATCTCAAGGCCTAATAATAAACTTTGACTCTAGGTCCCACTGTCCCACCATGGGACAGTTGGAGTCACGGCTTGGCTCTTCTAGGCAGTCCTTGCCCATTGGTGGTGGTTCTGTAGTTTTGGGATCCCTGAGGTAGTCTAACTCCATGATCCCAGTAAGAGTTCTCCTAGTCGAGGCTCCAGTCAGAGATGCTGAGGCAAGAAGGAAAGACAGAAAGAAATTATGGGGCCATGAGAAGGACCCAAAGCTCCTCCTTCTAGAATCTGGTCTACTTTTCTCACCGGCTAAGAGTCAAGAACATGGACAACTGACAAGATCAAGGAAGATTGCCTACAGAGACAGCCAGGCTTTTTCTCAGTGAAATCTCCAAGAACGCTCAGAAAAACAAATGCCCCATCATTGCCTAAAGCCTAGACTGTCCATGACCTTGAAGTTTAATTTCATCAGCACTCCTCTCTGTTCCTTAAACCTGAGAGTACACCCTGTAAACCAACTTAGGAGTGCATGTAAATGAGGGATTCTTTAAAATAAAAGAAATGCATAAACCAGTTCATTTCCTACCTTAATTTTAAAGCTGCACTAAATTTTAATACGGCTAAATCTTTGAACCTTGTTGTAAACTGGTTATAAATTGCATCCTTTGAGCAATGTCACTTCAAAGGCCACAGGATCATATTCATGTGCATCTATACATACACTATACATACACATACTTAGTTAAGACACTAGACGTTTCTCTCTAAATGCCGATACTTTAAAGTTTATACTATCTTTGCTTAAGAAATCCAACTCTGCTTCATGCTAACTCATTTTGAAATTCTTTTTTTGGGGGGTGGGGGACAGCAAGGTGGCTCAGCAAGTAAAGGTTCTTACTGCCAAGTTTGACAAGCTGAGTTCAATCCCTGACACCCATAGAAGGAGAGAAACAAGTCCCACTGTTTAACTTCTGCCGTTTGAAATGTGAGAAAGCCTTCACAGCTTTTGAAACCTGTTGAGTTTGCAGGAGTGGCACCAAGTGGCCACAAAAGTTTGCCATGTGCACCTTCCTCAGTTGTGGCTAGGGCAACATAAGCCCCAGCTGATCCAGGAGACCCAGAGCAGAATCCTGGCACCATCTTCTACAAGGAACTGGTCATTCTGCCCTCAAGAGCTTGGGCATGGTGAAGGTAGGGCACTGATCATCTCTGAGATACTGTGTGTGTTGGAGATGGAGGTGTCAGTTCTCCCAGTGCATGGGGCATAGTACCCGGCTTCCTTCTAGCCTTTGTAGAGCTCTCGGTCACCCTTGTAACAGGGCCCCAGAATTTAGTAGGCCCTTGGACCTTAGCACAACTGACTCCATGATGGAACTGCCATTTGGGCTGTAAAACTCAGCATGACCGGGTGGTGGTGGCACACGCCTTTAATCCCAGGACTGGGGAGGCAGAGGCAGGCGGATATCTGTGTGTTCGAGACCAGCCTGGTCTACAAGAGCGAGTTCCAGGACAGGCTCCAAAGCCACAGAGAAACCCTGTCTCGAAAACCAAAACAACAACAACAAAAACTCAGCATGTAGACAGCACCACCTGCCAAAACTAAAACAAAACGCCTAATCCATCAAAGTCCATATAGTTCTGGGAAAGTTTCTAATGTGCTACCCTTGCATTTTAGATTCTGTAGTTCCCTTTCTGACTAACTGTTCTTGTTCACTGGATTATGTCAACCCAGAACATGGGTTTGGTGCTTAAAAGCTCATCCTGAAAAAGGCTTGGGGCTACACTGGGATCCCAGGCACCTGGTGTAGTTGCCAGCTGACTAATAAAGCCTTTCTATTGGCTTACACCCATGTCCGAGCAGTCATCGCTGGTGAATACCACACAACAACCTTCAGCCAGCCCCTCTTCGTTTTTCAGCTTCCTTTTCCAGTCTTCATTTGACTAGGCTGGAGGTTTTCTGCATCTTTATGGCGTGTCTCTTTCTAAAAGATAAGTTCGGTCGGGTGATGGTGGTACACACCTTTCATCCCAGCATTGGAGGGGCAGCAAAAATCCAAGATCAAAGTAGACATGGTGACATGACAGATGTGGAGGGACAAGGTAGAGGCCGTGCTGTGCAAAGGGGGATTAGAGAACACAGGCCCCAGGCCCTCATACAGGCTGTAAGGCCACCCGGGAGGGAGGGAGGAACTTCCACAGCTCAGCAGCTTTCCAGATGTCTCCTTTCCCAAAGTCTCATCTGAGCACAGAGGGGCTGATGTAGGACGATCACAGGACAGCCTGTGCTACATGGCAAGACTCTGCCTCAAAATAAAATTAAAGGTAATTATAAGTTGACACACACCTTTAATCCCAATACTCAGGAGGTAGAGGCAGAGGTAGATGGATCTCTGTGAGTTCAAGATCAGCCTGGTCTACAGAGTGAGTTCCAGGACAGCCAGGACTATGTAGAGAAACTGTCAAATAAACAAACAAAAAAAAAGTTGACATAGGGTTTTTTTTTTTTTTTTTTAGGACAAACATTCAAAGCACATGAATAAAAGCACAGGAAAATAATTTTAAATAAAGTAAGCTTAATTTAATCTAGAAACTTAATACATAATAACAGTGGTGACATCTCATATCAGTGGGATAAAAGGCCTTAATAAAGATCCTCAGTGTGAAGGGGTAGCTAACAGAGAAAGAAGCAATCTTATTTTGAGGGGAGGAAGGTGTTTTTGAGACAGGGTTTCACTGTGTAGCCCTAGCTGTCCTGGAATTTGCTCTATAGACCAGGCTGGCCTCGAACTCAGAGTGCTGGGACTCAGTGAATCAAAGACCACACATTCGTTCTTTCTTCCGGTTGTTGGTTTGCTGTGCTGGGTACCGAATCCAATGCTGTTCACATGCTTGGCCAACATCCAACTCTGGAATCTCTTAATTGATGTGGTTGGAGAGTCGGGTGGAGTGTGTGTCTGTGTACCTGGTGGGGCCCAGGGGTTTGCACACTAGTTCCTTAGCGCTCTCTCTCTCTCTCTCTCTCTCTCTCTCTCTCTCTCTCTCTCTCTCTCTCTCTCTGTGTGTGTGTGTGTGTGTGTGTGTGTGTGTGTGTGTGTGTGGCTGTGCTGTACACAGGAATGTATAAGGAGGGGAACATGAGGTGTCATGCTCTATACCTTTACATGATCCTTTGGGCAAGGATCCTTTGGAGCTAGGCTGGCCCCCAACGCGCTCCGACAACACTCATCTCCAGCCACTCCAGCTCTGGGCTCCTGCTCCTTCAGGTGTGTCCAGTTCTTTATGTGTGTGTGCACCAGAATTTGAACTCACGCCCTCATGCTCGCACAATGAGTGTGCTTGCTAACTGAGCCATATCCTGAGGCCCCTTAATTTTTTTTAAGAAATGAAATTACATAAGTAATAGAAGAAAATGGGATAAAATTCCTAAGAAATTTGTGAGGGATGTGGGAAGATGTCAAAATTCGAAGTGTAAAACTCAATAAAACAATACAGTTTTGTATAGCAAAGCACAGCCTAAGCAAAACAAATGAAAATTGGAGGCGATTTTTCCAGTTTCTGTTAGTTATCCGCTTAGGTGGATAATGGTGGCACATGCCTTTAATCCCAGCACTCGGGAGGCAGAGGCAGGCAGATCTCTGTGAGTTTGAGGCCAGCCTGGTCTACAAGAGCTAATTCCAGGACAGCTAACTGTTACACAGAGAAACCCTGTCTCAAAATACAAAGCAAAAAAAAAAAAAAAAAAAGGTAGGAAGGTTGTTAAACCTCCAGTGAGGAGTTCCTGGCAAGGGCAATTTATAGAATTTATAGCTTCCCAACTTCTGTGGAGGAAATAGTTCTCCCACAGCCAACCATAACGACATCAACTACACTAGTGCTATATGAGCAAGAATAAAATTACTGAAAATGTAGTAAATAGTCCCTGTGCACTGGCAGGGCCGAGTTCAACACACTGTTGCTAATGTCTCTGAAAGAGGGCCTTTAAAGACCAAAAGAAGGGAAAGCAGTGGTAGAGACAGGCCAGGGATGCAAACTGTTCACAGTCTAGAAGAAAAGGAGGAGGAGGTGGAAGTGGGGAGGAAGAGAACGGGGGAGGAGAAGGAGAAGAAAGGAAGGAAAGAAGGAAGGAAGAAAGAAAGGAGTAAAAGAATGAGTTCATGGGGCTGGGGTGTAGCTCGATTATCACAGTGCTTGCCTAGTGTGCATGAAGCCCTGGGTTCAATGTCCTGTGCCACATAAAAACTGGGCATGGTGGCACATGGAAGTAATGCGGGTCAAAAGTTCAAGGGTTGCATCTGGAAAGGGGATGACTCTGTGGTTAAGAGCACTGGCTGCTCTTCCAGAGAAAGAGGACCCAGGTTCAATTCCCAGCACCCGCATGGTGGCTTACAACCATCTAGATCCAGTCCCAGGGAACCCAAAGCCCTCTTCTGGGCTCCTCAGCACTGCAAGCATAAGGTACACAGACATATGTGCAGGCAAAAAACCCATATACATAAGAATAAAAAGGAAAAAATGTAAACAATAATCTTCAACTACAAAGAAAGAAAGAAATGAAGAAAAGAAGGGAGGGAAAGAAAAAATAAAGGAATATTAAAAATAAACTTATATAGATATGTGGACAGATGGCTCAGCGGTTGAGAGCACTGGCTACTCTTTCAGAGAGCCTGAGTTTGTTTCCTAGCATGCACATTAATGTCCGCAATTCCAGCTTTAAGGGATATGATGCCCTCTTCTGGCCTCCAAGGGTACCTGCACTCATTGTGCACATATACATATACATGCGTAAGTAAAAATAGTAGTAGTATTTTTAAAAGATGCTCAGTTATGTTCATAATAGAATAAATGCAAATAAAAACTGTGGTTGAGTAAGGATAGAAAAACAGGGGAAATGAAGAGGACATGGGAAAAAAAAACCCCATTATGGAGTCTTGTTGAAGTCTCCCACCAGCTAAGAATCAGTGATGCCAGCACTATTAACATTTATGTGAAGGCTGCCATACAAATGGACTATTCCTTGTATACAGAGGTATTTTTAAATAACAATGTTAAAATAGTAATGAAATCATGTGTAGGGTATGAGCTTTTGTGAACTACAAAACTGACCTATTTCTTTCCCATGCTTTCTGGAAATCTCACAAACAAGACAATTCATGGTGTTACAGTGAACTTCCCAAGCAACTCTTTTGATCCAGGCTTTTACCTCAATAGCTGAAGTTTTGTCTGGAGCATCTGGGCACCCACCCTGTGATCACATCAAATTCCTTGCAACACTTTAAATATAAGAACGTTAAAAGTCACCCAAACCTGGCTAGTGAGATGGCTCTGAAGGTAAAGGGGTTCAGTTTGAGCCCCAAAATCACATGGTGGAAGGAGAGAACTGAAACATACTAGTTGTACCCTGATCTCTACACATACTGTGGCGACATGCACCCCCATGCCCACCCCCACGCAATAAATATAATGTAACTTATTTTTTAATCATCAAACGCCTACACATATATAGGTGTTATAAAAGACTCCTTTGAGAAGGAAACACCCACACTCTTGGTGTTTTTTCCCTGAACTTTTCTCTGTTACCCCTCTGCACATGTTTAATCTATATTGAAAATCTCTTTTAGGGCGGAGGGTGTAGGTCAGTGGTGGGAACAAATGCCTGGCATGTGTGAGGCCTGAGGTTTACTCTCCAGGATGCTTGGACGGGGGAGCCTCTTTTAATAAACCGCAGGCAGCTCTTAGGAACTGGCTCATCCTGATATTGTTCCCCGCGGCGAAGTCACAGCTCAACTTTACCTGGGAGGAAGTGGGGCCTGAAAGCAGTTGCTCAGGCCACCACAAGTAGCAGTGTGGCACTGTGTCTCAGTTTAAGAGCTGCCCCGGCTGACCTTAAGTTACTGTCTCAACTGTCAGGTCGGCACAGACCTGAAAGTGAAGCACACCGCGTGTAGAGATGTCACTGGAGAACAGGTGCTTATATTTTGTTAATAGAAATGAAAAATGTCAAGCAAGAAATTTGATAATATTTAGCAAAATGTCATAGATACTTAGCCTGTTAATCCCAAAACCCCCCTCTGAGGACTCTCATCTCAAAGATATTCTAGCACACTGGGCATGTTGGTACGGGTTTGTAATCCTAGCACTTGGGTGACTTAAAGCAAGGAGACTGAGATGTCAAGGCTAGCCTGGGCTGTTGTAAGAGGGGCTGCTTGTTTGTTTACTGTCTGCCGAGCAGCTCTGATACAAAATAATCACTTAGAAACTATATTATTAAATCACTGCTTGGCCCATTAGCTCTATCTTCTTATTGGCTAACTCTTACATTTTAATTTAACCCATTTTCATTGTTTTATATTTTACCACGAGGCTCATGGCCTACCAGCAAGGTTCCAACTAGCAGCTTGAGTCTTTCTCCTCCCGTGGCTCCATGGCTCTCTCACTCTGCCCTCTTTCTCCCAGCATTCAGCCTAGATTTCCCCACCTAACTAAGTTCTGCCCTGCTATAGTCCAAAGCAGTTTCTCTATTCATAAATGGTAATCACAGCACACAGAGGGGAATCCCACATCACTGGGCTACATAGAGAGCCCCTGTCTCCAAAAGAAGTGTCACACACACACACACACACAAAGCATCCTTAAAGCCATTCAAGGAACATTGATTGAAATAATGGGAGACCTGGAATCCCAAAATCTATTTATCATGGATGGCTGTGAATGGTCCATTTGTAGACTGGAATATTACGTACTCGTGAAAACAAGTGAGAAACAGCTCTATACACAGCTATGCGTATCTTATATATTTAAAGTAGGGAAACTGAATTTCCCAGAGAAACTGAGGGCCATACTTATGTTAAGGATTCTAGAAGGCAGCTGGGTGGTGGTGGTGCATCTTTAACCCCATCGCTTGGGAGGCAAGGGCAGGATGACAGCCTGGTCTACAGAGGTCTACAGAGGTTCTGAGTCAGAACGCCCAGAACTATACAGTGAAACCCTGTAATTCCTGATATCCCAGCGGGGTCTCCAATTGTAACGCCTGCGTCTGGGTTACCCTCTCGGTACAGTTCGCGCACCACTGTACCGTACGTGAGCCGGGCAAGGGCCTGGAGATTGAAAGAACACACAAGAGACCTGGGTCATTTGAAAGGAGATCAGCTGACTGCCGTTTATTCAACCCTGGGAAAATCCTTATATACCTAGCTGCTGCACAAGGAATTGCCCCCAGGCAGGTGGGAAATTGCCACCCCAAGATGGAATAAACAACACCCTACAGCTAATCACCAGGCAGGGTAGAGGGAGCACAGGAACAAACAGAATGATTTAGCTGGCTGACCAGAAACTGTCCTCAAGATGAACCCCGGAAGCAGGGGTAGACCTATGGGTCCTACAAGACCCTTGTCTCAAAAAACAAAGAACTGGGTGGTCGTGACTTACGCCTTTAATCCCAGTACTTGGGAGCCAGAGACAGGTGGATCTCTGTGTGTTCAAGGCCAGCCTGGTCTACAGAACAAGTTCAAGGATAGGCTCCAAACTACAGAGAAACCCTGTCTTGAAAAACCAAAACCAAACAACAACAGCAGCAAAAAGATAAAGGAAAAAGAAAAAAGATTCTAGACGGCTAATGACCAAACATTATGATTTTGGAGAGTGAGACTGTTGAAGACCAGGCACAGGGGAGACGTCTCAGTGAGTAAGAACACTTGATGTCCACACAAGCCCCCAGCCCCCGTGTGAAAAGCCAGGCGTGACCACAGGTGCCTATAACGCCAGCACTGAGAAGGTGGGAGTGGGGTGTGGAGACAGTCTCAGCCAGCCTAGTGAAAACCAGTGAATTTCAGGCTCACGTTCCTTAGTCTCAAGGGAATAAGGCAGAGAGCAATAGAGGAAGGCGCCTGAGATCCCCAGCTGGCCTTCATGCACACATACACGCATGCCCGCCCCCCACATATACGTATACTTGTATACCTATATACACATCCTCACACACAAAGAATTTTACAGACCAGACCAAAATATCTTGGGTTATTTTTCGTCCCTTTGAAAGCCATTCCCTGCCCACCCCTGTGTCTGACGAGTACGTGCTCCTTAATGGACCACTAGTTGCCACCAATGCAGAAGTTAAGACTTTGTATCAGACCCCATCTGAGACCTATCTAGAGGCTTCCCTGCTTTGCTGCAGCCTGCCTACCTGTTGTTCCCACCAGTGTGTTTGGCAATTGCCTTGACTTATGACTTTGTTCCATAGCTAATAAATCTCATGTAACCCTTTGCAACACAGTGTTTCTTTCTGGGCAACCTAGACCCATGTTCCTGGACTGTGGTTACTCCCATTTGGCTCCAGAATAAACTATCTATTCTGTATGTAGCAAGAACTGTGTTTTATAACAACAGGAGGGTGAGATGGGAAGTTTCTCCATGCTGCTTAGGTACTAACAGCGGACATCCAGAAGAAGTCTGTTCATTATCCCAAACAGCAGCCGAGGACATACATCTGTGGAGACCATCACACAGAAGTAAAAGCAATTACAGATCAGATGCGGGCAGAGTAATGTCACACAAAGAAAGGCTGGGGCTGGGGCTTAGTGGGAGAGCTCTTGCTTAGTGTGGGTGCATTCCCAGCAGTACAAAACCAAATACAAAAGAAAAGGACTTAGAGGGCCAGAGACGTGACGAGTGGATCAAGGAGCCAGCATTGGTGACCTGGGCTCAATCCCCAGGACCCACTTGGTAGAAGGAGAGAACTGACTACACACATGCTATGGTACTCTCCACCCCAATAAGTAAATAGGCAAATGTAATTATAAAAAATATTAAAAGCACTTAATGATTGCTTGAATTGATGCTCCGTGAAGCATAGAAGTTTGGGATAATTTGCATTAGGGTTTGCCCTTTGTTTCTCATTGTGGTTAGCTCTCCATGGCTTATTTATAAACATGATTATGTGCCCAATCACATTTTATTGCATTTTCATAACCTGGGTATCTGCTATTACTTTATAAAATATTTAGAGGGATTGGATCATATTCCTAGGATCCTGGCACTTGGGAAACTGAGAAAGGGGGATCATTAGGAATTTAAGGTCATCCTGGAATATAGAATGAGACCATATATCAAAAAAGGAAAGTGGTTTTTGTGTTATTTGGGGGGGGATTTCTGTGGGAACTCCTTCAGTCAATGACTTTTGAAATGCTGGACCACTTTGGGTGTGGTCTTGGGTACTATAAAAACAGATGGGGTAACGCCTGATGGGGCCACTGGGAGGTTTGCCCAGATTTTGTATGTAAAATGCTAAACATATACCAGGCATCCCTTCTGTCCTATTTCCTGGAGTCCTTCTCTTCCCTCCCTTTCGCTTACCTACTTCTCCTTCAGTGAAATAATAAGTGCTATGAAAAAGGAAATGGGAGGCTAGACGGAAAATAAAATCTGTGGACGAGTATTTCAAATATCAGCAAGTCTTTTAAGCCCCATAATTCCAACCTCCACTACATCCAAGATTCCCTCAAGCTACACGAGGTGCAAAGACACACAGTGCAAAAATGGAAAGGCTGAGTCTGGCAAGTCCTGGTTCAATGAATAACTTGCTTGTCGGGAGGGGCAAGCACTGACCACATCCGTGCCTCCCTTCTCTCTGACAGTAAGTCAGAGACCATGGCTGTCCAGCCGCATCATACGGACACTCCTGCCACTCAGTGACTGGGGGACCACTCGGATGGACAGTCATCTTAGGCAAATTGTGCAATCTACTGAGAATCCTTCCCCCTTTGCCCTCCATTCTATTCTCAACCTTTGAATCAGGGGTTAAAGGTGATCATTTAGAGAACTCCGTCAGCACTTTCAGAGATTAACACCTCGAGATAACCTGGTAGGGTTAGTCTAATTAGCTCCAACAGCAAAATCTGAACACTTTGAGTAATAAATAGGGAGTTCAGAATGAAATGAGACAGAAGAGAGGCCAGTTTCAGGCTAGCCTAGACTACATAAAGAGTTCTGGATGAGCCAAAACTATATAGTGAGGCCCTATCCCAAATAAACAAAGCAAAAACAACAGAAAGCAAATCCCTGCTTGGGAGGGAGGTAGAGAACCACTGCCTTGGGCGCATAGAGAACCTAAGAGGGAGCCTTCTGGAGTTCTCTTCACGCGTTCGCTGCCTTTCTTCAGGAAGCCACTCCCTGACTTGGGGAGGGCTGCATCTCCCACCTAGATGTCCTAATAAGAACACCTCACTTGGCCCTGGGGCTAGGCTTCCGTCTGTGTTTCTGGGTCTGAACATCTGACTCTAGCAATTGGCATGAGCGCTGTGCAGCAGCAACCCTTATCTCAGCAGCGCACAACCAAACGTTTGTTTCCCGGCTCACGAGCCTAGGCGTCGAAGGGGCCCTCTCTGCACCCAGGCTAGGCTTGCTTTGCAGACCTTTTCAGTCTAGGCCCAGACAAGGGCATCACTGATGAATGTCATGTGCAAAAGCAAATCAGGCCATGCTTTCTTGGCATTGCTCAAGGCCTCCTCATCTCACGTCACCTCCACTAACATGATACTGACCAACAGCAGCCATGGACTGTTCCTCTGCTAAGGAAGGTATTCTGGCTGTACTAGGGCAAGGCTTGGGAGAGGGCCATGGGAGCAACAGTCCAGAACACGTGGGGGGTGAAAGCATTGGATCGTGACATATACGGCTAGTGAAAGAAACGTCATTTAAGAGCTTTATAAATAATGTATTATAATGGTAGGTCCTATAATTATAGATCATGTAATATATAGCGTACGGTTATATAATCATTACATTACGCCTAATTATTCAGAGTTTATAAGTATATTTCTAATTTATTATAAATAATATAATGAAGTAATGAAATGGTAACTAATATTTATGTGCTAGGTTCTTTAAAAACATACTTGGAATAAATGAACTCTTTTAATTCTCAGAGCAATACTGTGAGGGGGATAATATTGCAATTTGATGATGACCAAGTCACAGTAGGTGAAAGGAAAAATCCAAATCACACAGTAAATGACACAGGACAACAGTGGCAATTATAAAGTCGCATTATGGACTTTCACTTTTCTTTTGTGTCCCTCCTCCTGTCCTGTCCTCTCCGCCCAGCTATTCCCCTCCCACTGTCCTCTAACCACACAAGCCAGGTCACCTGTAGCTGTGCTGAGGTCCCTGTCTCTGACCCATTTACCCATCACTGACTTCTGTCGGTGGCCTCTTCTCTCACCTCTGCCTGTTTCTCCTCACAGGTCGCCCTCACTCCACTCAAGACTCTGACCCTTCTTTTTCCGGGATCTGCTGTCAGCCTGGCTGCCCATGGAATCTTGGTTGAGTCACTCTCTTGTGTAAAAAGTTTCTATGATGACCGGTGCTTTGGAGACAGAGTTAGTCTTTGTATTCCAGGCCCTCTGTCTTCTTACAAGAAAATTCGAGAGTGGGTACCACTGCGTCCTCGCGCTACCGGCAGATGCAGTGCCGGCCCAGTCCCGTCGCCTTTGCAGATTTTCCTGCTTTTCTCCACCTTTACTTTCCCCCTCAAACTGTCCCTCGTGGACTTCCTGTTTCCCAGAACCACCTAGCTCCCAGGACCTACTCTAATCCATTAACTACAGTCTTTGTAGAGCAGAGCCTGGAAGTCTGAATTTCATCCCGAGATGACCCCAACTTGTGCCGAATCTAAGAAGTACCACAGTAGGCAGGGTAGTGATATTTCTTCTAGGGCACCACCGAGGACAGTGCCTGGCACTTGACCAACGCATTCAGAATGAATGGGTGAAATGAGCTGCCCCGCCCCCACCCCACCCCGCCCCATCCCATCCTCTTGGCGGCGCCTGGCCAAGGAACACTCAGTTGCTAGGATTCCACTGGCCGGCAGGTGGCGCTGAGTAGATGTAAATGCTTTCCCAGGAACTGCTTTACTGGAATTTAAGTCTCAAACGCAGCACGACAGAATTTTATTTTTTTCGTACTTATTTTGTCTACGACTCTCACTCGTATGAATAAAATTGGTTTCTGAGAGGCCTGAGCAGGAAAGGAAGGGGCTCACAGACATTCCTAATTGTCCCCTCTTCCATCCTCTGTGAGCAAACACTGCCAGTTGTGAAATTACTCAAAGACACTAATGAATCTGCCATTTCGGCAAAAGAGTGCAGCTAGCCTATAATTTCTGTTAGTCATCTACTGTTTCTTTTATGGGCGTTAAATTTGGCTACCCTTTTAAAAATCATTTTCGTCACAAAGCCTTCTGAAGGCCTGTCTTGGCTGAGCGCTGTCTTTGGAGATGTTGTAAGTCACCGCAGAGTGAAGGGCTGGGGCCTCAAGCCAACACCTCCTTCCCTTCCCCCAAAGGGCATCTGCGTGCAACGGACTGATAGGACCGCTCTGGGCCAACAGCCGACTATCAGGCAAGTCCACGGCTGCAGTTTTCTTCTGCAAGCAAACCTTCAGCTGGGGCGCCGACCGGGGCGCTGAAGGAGGAACCGTCCTGAGGCACTTGCGGTCTTCCCAGGCTCCAAGCCAAAGGCAGAAATAGCGATGACTTGAGGTCTAAAGCACAGACCCAGTATAGGGCACAGTTCAAGGGGGTCAACAGTTTAGGGGTTACACATGGCAGAAATAACTATCAAGTTCGGCATGGTCAGGAATAAAGGAACAGGGGAGTTTAGAAGAGACTAGTGAGGGACTTACAAGGGAGGAGCAGGACTAGCTTTTTGCTGAGGGAGAGGAGAGGGAAAGGGGGGAGAAAGGGAAGGAGAGGGGAGACGGGAAGGGGAGGGAAGGAAAGGAGGGAAAGGGATGGATAAGAGAAGCTACTAAAACACACTTTGTTTTTTAAAAAGTGCTGTACTGATAAGGCAGTGGTGGCTCATGCCTTATTAATCCCAGCACTCAGGAGGCAGAGGCAGGCGGATCTCTGTGAGTTCGAGGCCAGTCTGGTCTACAAAGTGAATTCCGGGACAGCCAGGATTGTTACACAGAGAAACCCTGTCTCAAAAAAAAAAAAAAAAAAAAAAGTCCGTAATGTCTACTACCTTGTATGCTAATTTTAAAAATAAATAATTTTAAAGAACAGAAGAGTAGATGCGGTTACTCTTTCCCTTCCTTGAATAATCTGATGTAGTTTAGGCAATGATGTAGCAAGACAGGCAGCCAGGAGCCAGTGTGACTGTCCAAACTGATTCGTAGGGAGGCATACATTGGGGGGAGTCTTGTATTAGCCTCAGAGCCCAGGTGGGGATAAGGGTGTTCCCACATAGAAACAGTTTTATGCAGGGTTTTACAGTCTAAGTGGGGAGAGAGGGATTGCTCTAAGCCTGGGCATACAGATGTGTTGGGCCTAACGGGAGCAAAGTTCCTCATCGGCTGAAAGTTTAAGACATAACTAGAGGGAAAACCACCACGAAAGCAGCATGGGGTTGAAATGAGACACATCACGTACAATGTGCATGCACATGACAAATCTAGAGGTCCCTATGGGTACACGTGTGGTTGCGTGTTCACGTCCGTATGTCCCTAGTTTTGTGCACTGAAGGGAGATCAGCACTGCCATGTCCTGGTTTCTAAACAGAATCATGAAAAGAGCCCTTAGACAAGGGTCATACCTGGCTGTAAGGCTGAGAAAAGTAGCTGTGCCTGGCTACTCAGGGACTGAGGCAGGAGGATTGTAAGGCCAAGGATTTTCAGGTCTACAGCAGGAGACCTTGTCTCAAAAAATAAAACAAAGGCCAGGGGTCTGGTTCAGTGGTAGAGAGCTTGCCAAGCATGCATGAAGCCCTTGGTTCAAGACCCAGCATGGTAAAAATAAATAGCTCACCAGTACCATGAATAAAATATAGATGAGCCTAAAAAGTTTTATGCCAAAAGGTAAGAAAGTGCTGAGAGAAGGGCACTTAAACTAGCCTCAAATATTCCTGCTGGCCAAAGCTGGGACAATCTGAATATCAAAGTGACGATTTCTAAATCCATAAATCCATATTTATATGGTGACGTACAGAAATACAAAGAAGTTTTGATGAGTGAAAAATTTACAGTATCTAAGTTCTCATTCCCAAAGGTCTGTTTACTATAGGAGGAAAAGTGACTTACAATCAAGAAGCTTGGTAGATACCACCTTCATGATACCACTTCATGATTGAAGTGCAAAGTTCAGTGGTCTGTCATGTGCAAACATGGATGCCAAGAGAACACAACATGGCTTCGTTAGTACTTCAGCCATGGAAAGATACAGCCCCTGAATCTAACCATGAGGAAACGTCAAACTGTGGTTTCAAAATGACCAAAGTCATGAAAAACCAGAAAAAAATATCAAGGACTTTTCCAGATTGAAGGAGAGGCAAAGATGCGCAACAAATACATGTAGTTATGTGCTCCTGAATACATGTACTATGAATACATGAACTATGTGCTCCTGAGCACATGTACTATGTACTCCTGAATACATGTACTATGTGCTCCTGAATACATGTCCTATGTGCTTCTGAATACATGTCCTATGTGCTTCTGAACTGACACCCAGGCTGTGAAGGTAGGATAGGAACAGCAGAGGAAACCAGAACAGAACAGAATTGCGTCACAGCAGTGTGTGGCTGTTATCCTCTCAATTTCAGGAGTGTTGACATAAAAACACAACTCTCACCTCAAAGGAAATAGAGTTTGTTCTGGTGCCAACTATGAATGACCAGGACCCGGAAATACAGATTCAGGTCATCCCAAATTCCTTGTTCCGATGCAGAGCAGTTTCATGAATTTTTTTTTTTTAGAGCAACAGAGCCTAGAACAAAATCATATATAAATCAAGGCCCTTTTCAAATGTCTTGATGGAACTGCTAAGCAGGCAGTTACAGCAAGCTTGAGTAGTTAGCTGTAGGCCTCAGAGGCTATCTGCCAACTCTCTGGGAGACTGTGGCTTCAGGGAGCCTACTTCCTCAGGGCTCTTTGCTAAGGTAAGATTCTGGGATTGTCCCTTCCTTACTAAGTACAACAATGGAGCCCTTGATTTCAGTTCCCAAGTGTCTCTTCTCTAGTCTTCCTTATCTCGGTAACCGGCACTGCTGTTCGAGCCTTTTGTAGACACTGGGAAACTGGGCACAGTCTTCGGTCCAGCCTTTCCATTTGCATCCGGTCTCCTGGAGCCCATCAGCCAGTCCAGTCATGTCTGCTTCGCAGCCCTACCTTCACTATGACTCTTCCCTGCTCCCAATTCCATATAGCCCTAGTCACCAGGGGCTGCTGCCTAGACAGTTGGGGCAGCCTTTTTCTGCTGCTCCCCAAGCTGTTTCTCTGCCTTTCCCAACCTACACCTCACCCAGGAGCCAAAGTAGACTTTCCCTATGATCCTAACCACAGTACTCTGCTCCTCTTTGGGCACTTATACATTTATTTTACTGTCATTACTCACCTTGTTCTCTTACTGCCCCAGTGGGACGTGGATTCTTGGTTGTTCACCCTTCAATCTTTCTGGCCTACCAGAATAGGTAAATGAATAAATTTTGGGTTTTTTTTATTTTGTTTTGGTTTTGTTTTTTGAGACAAGATCCCTTTATGTAGTCCTATCTGTCCTGGGGCTCTCTATGTAGGCCAGACTGGCCTTGAACTCACAGAGATCCTCCTGCTTCTGCCTCTCAAGTGCTGGGATTAAGGTTGTGTACCACCAACCTTGAAAATAGTCTTTTTGTTGTTGTTTTTGTACTATATTAGGCTAAGGAAATTACATTTGAGTCAACAAGCAATGAGAAACTGTCACACCTCAAAAAAAGGGAGGCTGAGAACATTCATCTTGGTCTCTGTTCAATGATCATTCTCCAGGTGACATAAAATTCTAGAAGTCTAGATGGGATCCTACAGAGGGCATTTCAAAGAAGAATCCAAAGTTTCTACCTTTTTATATCATATGTGTGCTGCTGGAGGTTGAATTTAGGACCTCACCCGTCTTTGAATCTGTGGCTTGGCCCCGGAGCCATGCCTTCAGCCCCAGACGTACATCTTCTTGAACGTGTTGGGAAGAGAGACTGACAATGACATGATTAAGTTTGATAGACTAGAACAGGTGCTGTGTCTTCTCTTGACAAAGACAGCATGGCAAGGAGCCTCGAGTTTGAAGATGGGCTCCATTTTGAGGCACTTTGAATTTGAGTGACTCAGGCGTTTGCTGCGGACCACTGAAAGAAGGGAAGCGGGAACACTCGCAGCAGTTTGTAAGACCCTGATGATCACACATCTTATCTCTAATGTCCTTGTCCCAAAGCAAACAAGTTGAAATGAGTCCCTCAAGTCCACCAGAGAGGAAAGCCCTGAAGCCCTGAAAATTCTAAAGCCTGCTAAACAAAATTTAAGGACAGAGCCAAAGGAGTTTTGAATTACAAATTTTAAAATTAAATATGAACATTTAATTTTAAATGTGCTATTTAAGAAGTCTTGCCATTTTAAAATTTCTGTCCCCCTCCCCCGTTTTTTTTTCAAAAAGTTATTGGATGTTGTTATTTCCCCCTTAAAACAGGGTCTCTGTTTCAAGAACAGGGGGATCTTGTACTCACAAAGATCCTTCTGGCTTGTGTTTCCCAACTACTTTTCTTTTTTTTCTTTTTCCCTTTTTTAGGCTTTTCTTTTTCTTTTTAGATTTTCCAAGATAGGGTTTCTGTGCATAGCACTGGTTGTCCTGGAATTCACTCTATAGACCAGGCTGGCCTCCAACTCACAAAGATCCACCTGCCTTTGCGTCCTGAGTGCTGGGATTAAAGGTGTGAGCCACCACTGCCCAGCTCTTTTTAGGTTTTTAAGACAGGCTCTTGCTAGGTGACTCTATTCAGCTTGGTACTCAGTGTATAGCTCAAAGTATCCTTGAATTTGTGGTAATCCCCCGGACTCTTGAGTGTCAGGATTACAGGTGTACCACACCATACCAATTCTAAGTAATTTTCTATGATGCCATACGTCATTGGAACACTTCAAAAACTAAACTCGTTTTGTTGTGTAGTTCTGAGTGAATACCTTTGGGACAAGTACGTTGCCTTATATACACTAAACATATATAAGCACAGAAATTATCACTGTTCTCAGAAATCTTACACAGCCCTCAACAAACATGCGTTTCAACATTTCCTGGAATTCACTACAGCTGTTTGCCCTTCAGACTGTCTTGGTTGGTCCCAAAATCACCCAGATAAAAATTATACAATAAACCAGCCCATTTTTCCAATGCTCCCTAAAGGCAAATATTGGTGATTTTTCCTTTGGTTACTGTTTCAGATCCAGGCTTAACTATTATTCTTTCTTCTTGGTTCTCATTTGACATAGAGGACTGTCACCTCGAAATGCCTTTTACGGTCTCTGCATCACTTTGTCAGGGGTTCCATCCCACCAAATCCCATCTTGGAAGGCAGTGGAGTTGGGAGTAGGTGGTAGAGAATAAGAAATGCCTCATGCAAGCTTTTTGGTTATTAGAGGACCAGAGAGGATGCCTGGGAAAGGGAGTGGTCTAGAAATAATTTCTCTGGGGGATTATAGAAAATATTTCACCCAGGAAAGAAGGTGGCATGTCAGGATTTTGCAAAATGAGAGATTAAATTTACTCAAATACCTAATATAGCAATAAGAGAAGGGAATATGTAGACTTGATATATAATGAAGCAACACACATATTTACATGATATATAATGATGGAATATATAATGATGGAACACACTGGCTTGTCTAACACAAGCTCCCTACCCATTGAGGCTATGTGAGGAATGTGGAAGACCATAGTGGGGATGTATACAGCAATGCTTAATGTTGGATGAAATATGAAAATCAGTCTATCCTAAAATCTGCAATTCTGGGTAATTTATAACTATCAATAAAACTAATAAAACTAATAAAATTAATGTTGTAGGGAGTGGAAGAAATCCCGAGTGGGTGAAGTCTTAAGTGAATGTCTATTGTGAGATGGGCATGGCCTATTAAGAACTTCAAGGCCCATTGCCCTGTGAAATTGGCAAAACCATTACCCATATGGGCAAGGCTTGAGGAATGGCAAAGCGTTCCTTAGGATGCCAAGTGTGAGTTTATGAATGACTGACTGCTCAGTGTGTGCAAAGACTAGCAGCTGCAGCTTCCTGGGTGTTTACAGCCTAAGACTGCTCACCTGCAGAGACCTTTGACAGAGACTAGCTAGCTCCTCCCCTGTGCTGTACCTAATAAAGACCCAGAGTGTTCCAGGTTCAGCTGTAGCGGCAACCTTAAAGAACCCCGCATGATCCCAGCTTCACTATATGCGTGTCTGTGTGTCTGTCCTTTCTTCATTCCTTCACCACCCTAGCCAGGGTCTCAGGCCCCAGGTCACAGGGATGTAATACTCAGCTTCCTTCCTTTATTTTTTTTTTAAACAGGGTCTTATTATGAAGTCCAAGTTGGCCTTGAATTCTTGATTCTCATGTCTCAGCCTCTTCAATGCTGAGATTCCAAGTTGCATGCTGTTCTTCTATTACAGAGTGACGGCCTGGTGTGTGCCTCCTGGCTACTTCACGGTTAGCAATCTTCCAGTGTCTTCCACCACATTGACCCCTCAGGCCTCTATAATACAGAGCTACATCAAGGACTCTATTGGGCTAAGTTGTGCTGTGTTGCAACTCCCACACGTCAGCAGTCTGAAACAGCCAAGATTCATTTCTCACTCTGGTTCTATGTCTCTGGTGAATTGGTTGCTGTGCTGTGGTGGCTTTTACTCCAGGATCTAAGCTAATGGTACAGCTTCTAAGCAGAAAAATACTTATCACCATGACCAAAGGGAACTTTTTCTGCCTGCAAGTGACACAGAAAACTTCTGCTCGTATTTCACAGGTCAAAACAATGCGTGGTTACTGAGTTAGTGAAGGATCTTTAGAAAACCAGAACTGAGGAAGAAAATCTATATATAATAAAAGGGGATTTGTTAGAGTGACCTGTATGGTGTGGTCCAGCTAATCCGACGATGGCTGCTGGCTGACAGAGAGGCCAGCAGTGTGACATCTGTCCAGTCCACAAGGCCAGATTCTCAACTGGCCTTTAGTATATGTTGGAATCCCTAAAAGTAGGTTCTAATACCAGCAAAGGAATGCCTCAGCAGCAGGACAGATGAACTTGCCGGCAGGGTGAGGGCAAGCAGGCATAAAGTCAGTTTCCTCATCCATGTCCTTCCGTGGAAATTGTGATCAGAAGGCATGGCAGAGATTTAGGTTGAATCTTGCCACCCCAGATTTAGGGTGTGTCTTTGTTGTGAAATATTTAACCATGTAAAGACATGCTATATTTGTTTATGCTGTGGAATATTACTTTAACTGTGTAAAGGTGTGTTCCATTTGTTTTTGCTGCATTTGTTTAATGATATAAAGATGTGTTACGGTTGTTTCTGCTGTCTGTTTAATTATAAAAAGATGTGTGATGATGCATCCCCCTCTGTCTGCTATGAATATGTTTTATTACCACTGGTTAAAGAAGAAGCTGCTTTGGCCTATGGCAGGGCAGGATATAAGCAGTAAGGAAAACCAAACTGAATGCAGGGAGAAAGAAGGTGGAGTCAGTCAGATGCCATGTAGTCACTAAAGGAGTAAGACATCAGGACCTTACCAGTAAACCATGAGCCTCGTGGTAAAATATAAAATAATAGAAATGGATTAATTTGAGATGTAAGAGCTAGCTAGAAATATTACTGAGCCATCGGTCAAGCAGTGTTGTAATTAATATAGTTTCTGTGTGATTATTCAGGTCTGAACAGCTAGGAAACGGAAGTGTAGTCTCTGTTTACACTGTTCACAGTATGTTGCTGTTTCACCTTGCCTAAGGCACTTGATTGGCTAATAAAAAGCTGAACAGTCAATAGCTGGGCAAGAAAGGGATAAGCAGATAGGTTGGACTGGCAAGTAGAGAGAATAAATTTAAGAGGAATAAGAGAAGAAGGAAGAGGACAGAATGATGGAGTAAGAGAGGCCCAAGGCAAGAAAATAGCCAGACACAAGAAACAGTGAAAGTAAGGCATACAGAAGGAAAGAAAAGTAAAAGGCCCTGAGGCAAAAGGTATCTAAAAAGAAACAGGTTAATTTAAGTTAAAAGAGCTAGCCAGAAATGAACCCAAGTTAGATCAAACATTCATAACTAATAAGAGATCTCCGTGTCTAAAAGAGAGCCTGGCTCAGGTCTCCCCGCCTCAAATGATCCAGTCAGGAGTCCGTCACAGGTACCCAGATGCTTGGGTTTGATTTCAGGTGTAGCAAACTGACAACCAAGATTTGTCATCATGGTCACACAATCAATCAAGTGGGCAGAAAAAAAACCCACAAAACAACAACAACAACAAAAATTCCAATTTTAATGGTTAAATAAAAAAGAGCATATCAATAACATGCATTTAAAAAAGAATTATTAACAGAGTCTGAAGAGAAGCACAGCAGTCATAACACTTGCGGTTCTTCCAGAGACCCAGGTTCAGTTCCCCAAATTCACATGATAGCTCACAACTCCCCATAATTCCAGTTCCAGGGGATCTAATGTCCTCTTCTGATCTCCTTGAACACCAGGTATGCATACTATGCACATGCAGAGACACAGAAGGAACACTCATACACATAAAATAAAAATAAAATTTAAGAACCTTATGAAAAGAACTTTTGAAACAGTTCACTGGTCTTTGGAACAATTTGTCCTCTGTTCTCTCAAGTAATTTCAACATTATTTCAGTTGGTGGACAGGATGTTACAATCCCCGGGGAAGGTGGACTCTTAATATTTATGGCTAGAAAAAGGCAAACTTCAGAGGTGGAAACTAACAAGAAGCCATGTGTCCTAGATGGAGGAAGTTTTTTTTTTTTAATTTTACTTACTTTTAGATTTAGTTTGAGTAGAAGCTTGCCCATGTTTATGAACTCTTTCCAGTTTTGCCCTGTGCTGTCCAGCTGTGATCAGACAGGGTATGCCTCTCTAGCCTGCATTCGGAAATAGAGATACCTGGGAAAGGCCCATGGCCAACTGACTGCTCACATCATACAAGGAGGATGGAACCCTGATTAGGCAGCTTTCATGTAGTGGTAACCGATCCCTGTTCCCCGAGGATTTGAAATATCTTTTCTGAAAATGTGTGAAATATGAGGGGTACTTGGATGGATAACTGTCCTAGTTAGAGTTACTATCACTGTGATAAAACACCATGATCAAAAACATGTTAGCAAGTATGCTGGCTAGTCTTCTGTCATCTACACAGACACACAAACTAGAAGAATCCAAAAGGAGGGAAACTTAATTGAGGAAAATGCCTTTATAAGATCCAGCTGTAAGACACTTTCTAATTAGTGATTGATGGCAGAGGGCCCAGCCCATTGTAAGTGGTTCCATATCTGGGTTGGGTCCTGGATTCTTTAAGAAAGCAGGCTGAACAAGCTAGTAAATAGCGATATTGTGACTTCTTTTGTTGTTTTATTAAAAAATAAAACTCAGGAGTTAAATATTAGAGGATAAACCTGAGAGATCCATGGAGTGATGGAGAAACAATCACCTGAGCCTCTTCTCCATCTTTCTCAATAGAAAGGCTGCACATCTCTTTAGGCCCCTGCTTATGCCTATCTTCCTCTGAGTCTTCCAGAAACTCTATGGTACACTCCAGCCAGTTGAATGTGGACTCCGTCCTTTGAACCAAGGTTCCATTGGCAGTTTTTCAGCAACAAGACAAACTAATCTCCCACAACGTTTCCTCGTTTTTTTCTAACTAGAAAGGAAAGGCATTAATTTTAACAAAATGAAACTATATGCAAAGTGCTTAGGTGCTGAACAAAGAAAAGTAAATGGGTATAGACAGTCATAGAAAAAATAGTTTAAAAATAATAAAGTCTTTAAAGAGAGAGTAAAGTAGTATCTTTAAAAAGTCATATTATAACACAGGGATTCGGGACCTTAAATTGTGATTTTTTTAATTTTGAATTTTTTGAATGCAAATGAGCAGAGAACAGCAGCCGCTGAAAAATATTGCACTGTGGAAGGGACGGTGAAATAAACCAACCTATATACTTTAGGAATCTTGACTTCAAAATGGAAGTTGGGAAATGTGTTGTGTTGGGGTAGAGGTTGTGCCTTGTTTACACAGGAAACGAAAAGCTATAGATTCCTTCAAAATTAATAAACATCAGATTTCATTGGAGAAACCTCCAGAGAATCTTGGCTACAGATGTGAAGGAGGAAGCCAGTGAAGATTACAGGACAGGTAACATATGTGCTGATCCCTCAACATGGGACCAGTTCTGAGACTGTATGAGACAAGATAAATCTTGGTTACAGAGTCCTCATGACTTATTATTACATGCCATCCTTTCATATGGATGGAGAGTTATAGTACAGTTGGTTATAAAGTCCAAATGGACTTATAAAGTTAACAGATGCCTTTTACCTATTCAAACATAAAAACAAAAAAATCATCTTTGACTTGTGCACACTGCACATTCCATACTTGTGTTAATACAGATATGTATGTTACCTTTAAAAGTTCATGTGTTTTCAGAACAAAAAGACGAGATATCAATAAAGACAAGTAGCCCAGGTGATCCAGCCTCTCAGAATGCCTCTGTTGCAGTTTTCTCAAAATTCTGCATCCAGAACAACTTCAAAACTGCTGGCTGAGATGGTCTAGCCTCACAGACTACTGCAGCCAGGACTTCAGATAAGTTCTACACTTTCACACCACACTGAGACTAAACAAAAAATAGTACAGCTAGCTTTCCCAGGACTTGCCCATTATCCCAATTTCCTTATGGTTCCCTGGAGATGCTGTTGTCTGGAGACAACAGGAAGCTGTGGTGATATTTTGTTTATGATTTAACAAATATAGCTTGCCTGAAGATCAGGGTGTAAAGCTAGCCACACTAGGCAACCATACAGGCCAGGCAGTGGTGGCACACACTTTTAATCCCACTAGCCATACTAGTTAGCCATAGAAGCTGGGTGGTGGTGGTGCACGCTTTTAATACTAGCACTAGAGAGGAGTATAAGGCAGGATGAGACAGGAACTTGCTTTCTTTTCAGTCTGAAGATTGTGAAGAGGTAAGAACTCCTTGATGGTTGACTGTTTTGCTTTTTTGATCTTTCAGCTTAAACCCCAATATCTGTCTCTGGGTTTTTATTATTCATGCTATATCTGGCAGTCTTTTTGTAGTCCCAGTCCAGTTAAAGATTAAAGCTGGATTTGGAGTTGGAGTGTGGCTCTCTCCTTCTCTAAACCCAATCATACTTATTAAAGTAAAATCCAAAATCTCTGTCTCATGTCAGAAGAGTCACCTGATATGGGACAGAAGAAAAACAAATATTTAAGAACTATTTTATTGTCACTAATCTCATAATCTTTTGGTTTTATATTAACTCTTTAACAGTTTTTCTTAAAGTATAAATATTACCTCAAAATTTATAAGATTAACTTATGTATACAGTACTGAAAACAGCCTGGTACTGGCATAAGAACAGACAGGAGGACCAGTGGAACCGAATAGAAGACCCGGATATCAATCCACACATCTTCGAACACCTGATATTTGATAAAGAAGCAAAAAATATCAAATGGAAAAAAGAAAGCATATTTAACAAGTGGTGCTGGCATAACTGGATATCAACATGTAGACAAATGAAAGTAGACCCCTATCTATCACCATGCACAAAACTCAAGTCCAAATGGATCAAAGACCTCAACATAAAGCCAGCCACACTGAACCTTATAGAAGAGAAAGTGGGAAGGAAGTATACTTGAACACATTGGCACAGGGAACCACTTCCTAAATAGAACCCCAGCAGCACAGACACTGAGAGAAACAATTAATAAATGGGACCTCCTGAAACTGAAAAGCTTCTGTAAAGCAAAGGACACGGTCAACAAGATAGAATGCCAGCCTACAGAATGGGAAAAGATCTTCACTAATCCCACATCAGACAGAAGTCTGATCTCTAAAATATACAAGGAACTCAAGAAATTGGACAACAAAAGAACACATAATCCAATAAAAAAAATGGAGAA